>QANT01003587.1:0-23495 GCA_003254885.1 Purshia tridentata | reverse complement strand
CAACCTAGCCACTACGACCCTACTCCCACCAAACCCAGCTACCGTGCGACCCCACCCCAGCCACCAGCTGTCTCCAAACTCATTCGGTAGCATGCTGTCGAAAAATACAAAAATGTTCGGGAGCTTATGACTGAATATAAGTAATATGTTCGGTAGAATACCTCCATTTGGTAGTTACTTATCGAAAATACTGCCTACGTTCGACAATAGGATGCCGAATAATCACCAAAATTTCGGCACACCAGTGTCGAAAAGTTTCTAAACAGGCAAAGTATAGTGGGGTCGCACCAGTGGCTAGGTTGGGTGGGGTGGGTGGCGCGATGGCTGAGTGAGGTCGCGNGGTCGCGCCAGCGTCTGGGTGGTGTGGGGTGGGGGTGGGGGTGGAGTGGGTGGTCCGGTGAGGGAAAAAGGAAGAGAGAAAAAAAAAATTTTTACTGGAGGGGCAAAAAGGGAAAAAGAAAAAAGAAAAAGAAAAGGTGATCAACTTAGCAGCAAAGGGTGGTCGGTATAGCCTAGACCTATATAAATAGTACCTGAAAAATGCTAAACAAGCTAAGCCTATCCAGTAATTTATTACCAAACCAAGCCCAAGCTGTGTTTTTGTTAGGGATATTTTGGGCGCAAAATGGGTCAATTGGTCAACGACTAAACTTGTCATGTGACGTTCTTGGCAAATGGTAACCCATGTCCTGTCCCGCATCATAGATTGTTTGTCCTACATTATCCGGTTTGCCGCATTATTTAAGATTCAAATTTAAAATATATTTAAAATTTTTATAACTGAAACAAAAATTTTTTAAAATCACATATAAAACTTTATATTTCCTCGATGTTGTGATCCTTCTCTCAAATAGAGTTGGTTGAGATTTTAGCAAAAACCATGGCCGCTAAACTATTAACCATAGTTGTTGCACTCTACCCCACCAATGGTGACGAATCATGTCATATCGTTTTCATATACATAAGTTCTTTTCGTAAAATTAACGCTTGAGCCCAATTGGCATTGGCAGGTGAGGGTTGGGTGGGTACGGGGTTCTTTCCCCCTCACTCCTTTCTCTATCATTCTGTTTTCTCTCTTCAATTCCAATTTCCACCCATCAATTCATTACTATACAAATAACATTCCTCTTTTTTCCCTAAATTAAATTGAAACAAAACTAGAATATAACCCCACACAACAATTATTTCAGCCATTTGACATATATTAATTGAGAAATAACAGAGATCAATCTCAATCTCTTTTCAAATTCAAACACCCAAATTAACTATATTAAGTAAAGCCTAATTTTGATTAGGTACAAGTCTTAGTCAACTGAGTCAACCTTGCTTCAATTAGTATTATTGCTGACTCAGCTGCTAGCTGTATACAAGGCTTTGCTGTTGTAGTTAGTTAATCAGTTTTAGCTTAGCATATAAGTCATGTATTTCAATATTCAGTAAAAACATCAATCAAAAGTTCGAAACAAAATTTTCTTCCCTCTTTTCTTTCTTATTTTCTGTCACTTTCCTCTTGAATCTTGAACTCTGAGACTTAGCCATGGAAGATTACCAACTTTAACAGTCAAAGCAAACAAAAAATAGAATACTTAACAAGTCTTCAAATTTAATTAAACCATCCTACGCTACGCCATCCCTAATTCAATTCTTAATCATTCAGCATGACAATTAAGCTGACAACTTCCAATTAATTAAAAGATGGTAATTAATAATTATCCCACTTTTCACTCCAGCACTCGGACTCCTCAAGTGTCATGTCAATCTCGTCTTGCACACGACTTTCTTAACAGAATTTATTCTTATTGAATTGAAGAATATCAAAAATATTATTATATAAATATCTGTCTCCAACATAACTCGGAAATTATTTTATATATCAAAAAAAACACAGCATTACCTTTTCATTTGGTCAAAAAAACACAGAATTATATGACGGAAGCTTTTCCCCTGCTGCTATATCTCTGTGTGAAAACGGTTTGCGCATGCAAAGACTTCTGGTCAAAGGCATCAAATTTCTACGCTCATTTTTTTTTATATTCCAACTTGGCCACGTGTCCCCTCTGCCTTCCCTCGCTTTTGTTCTCGCTTACCCACTACCCATACATGACGTCCTATTATCTCCATTTCCTAATATACCCCTAATGTAGTTTGTAATTGATACTTATCTTATTATTAAGACTCTTTTTTTCCTAATAATTAAGAAAATTATTCGCCTTCTTGGAGTTGAAGGGTCTCCATCCCAATACACAAAGCAGAGCACTATACATTATTTCTTGACCGAATAAAAAATATACTAAATTAGCTTTAATTGCAAAATTACTAATATATTTGGTGTAGAAAATAATAATTTAATAAGTTAGTGTAAAGGACAATTTATGAGTTTTTTTATAGATGCACTTATTTTATTTTTACAAATATACAATTTTTATAGATGGACTTATATTTTTATAAATACACTAAATTTTTGGCATTGATGTATTTATTTTCATAGACATACTTGTTGTATTTTACAGATATACTAGCTTTGTTTTTAGATACATTAATTTTTCTTTTTTAAATACACTTTTGTCCTTTAGCTTAAATTATTTAGTCAAATGTCTTTTAAAACCAAAATTTTTAATTGATCAGACCCTACAATCTAAAAAATATGGACATAAACCTTCTAGTCAACCAACACTGTTGTGTACACGTCTCCCTAACATATACTTTGTAAAATATTAGTAGTGAATTTCAAGTGATCGAGGCTGTAAGCAATATATTGGATATACAAATCACTAGTGACGAAGAAGCATCTACTCATACCTTATTTAAATTGTTGAGTATTTCTTATATTTTGTTTCATTTTCACATACCCATACACATTATTCCATTCTTCTTTGACCCTAACTATGTCAACTAAGAGGAACTTAGACTAATTAAAAAGTGCACACCAACGCAAGCCATTATGTGTGCTCAACCACCTCGTGATTAAATGCCTCATTATAATAGTAATAATCAAGAATGAGAGATATAGTAATAAATTTAAAATTATATAATCATTCTAAATAAAAAATTACATTTGCATTTGGATTATTTTTGTAATAAACTAAATTAATTCTCTGTGTAATTACCAAATTTATTTTTTAATATTAGCCGTCCATTTACATCAAAACAACTTTAATTCGTTGTTAAAATAAAATTTATATCAGTAAATAATTAATATTAATAAAATTAAAAAAAGTGACCACCTTAAATTACAAGACATAACTTTTTATGGGCGTTAATCCACACTAAATGAAGTATTAGTACTAGTAGTGATGGAATTACTGTCAAGAACCGAAGTTGGGATCGTTAGTTTAATCAATTAATCAAAAAAAGAAGAAGAAGAATTATGGACGTCAGAAGTGTCAATAGAGAAAAAGAAAGAGAAGGGTAAATGAGTCATTCTGACTAATCATGTTCATTTTGACAAACTACAAGTCCACAGGAGGGTATTAAAGGGAACTCACTTAACCCAAGGGTGGTATTCACGTCATCGGTGAGTGAGTCCCCACGCGTTTGTCGTGTTTACACCAAGACAAAGCCAAGAAAGACTCGGTTCAATTTCTCTCTGTGTATTTGTTCTTTGTTTCCATTTCTCACATTCTTAGCTCCTTCTCCTTCTTCTTCCCCCATATTTTTTTCAATTTTTTTTTGAAGAAAGTAGCAGGATCGTAGAAAACCCAGAAGAAGTCAGCCACATATTTTTTCTGGGGATTCAGATTTTTGCAATGACTTGCTGATTGCTTGCCAACAAAAGCGTGTGTCTGTGTGAGCTAAGAGTCTAAAAGAGAGTACCTTTGGAGTAGCAAATGGGCAACTGTTTAGATTCTTCTGCTAAAGTAGACACCGCACAGAGCTCCCTTGGTACTTCAGGTAACTTACAAATGAATTAATATAATTTTTTATTTTTAAATTTTAGACAATTTATTTGCTTATTTTTGCTTAAGTGAGCTGGTTTTTGGATTTTGATGGGTATGCTCTGTTTTTTGGTGGATTTTAATGTCTTTGGGGAAGTCTGTAATCGTTTAAAGTTGTGGAATTAAAGTGGGTGCGGTTGGTTTCTGCTCGATTAGTAAGTGATGTTCTTTTTAGATTTTGGGTACCTCGGTTGGAATAAGTTCATTGGCATTTGTGGAGCAAATTCTTCTAGTTGTTAATTTTAAACGAAGTCTCTCTCTTGGTTTAGCTCCTAGTTTCATTTCCGGGAATCAACCTGTGTAAAATGGAAGATCTTCTTCTTCTTCTTTTTTTCTTTTCTTCATTTTTTTCTGCAATGAATTATCAATTATCAATATCATTTGGAAAGATGGAAATAGCAGTGTTTTTTCTTCCTGTTTTAACAATTCGATTTTTTTCTCTCTTTAGGTGAATATATTAGGAGCACGTTGGAGACAGCTTTATATAATTTGTCATTATGTGCTTTTAATAATCTTTAGCTCGCGATTGTGTTTTGCTCAATTTGTTTTCTTTTTTCTTTGAAATGGGTCATTTTGTGAAAAGGGTTTTAATACTTACATGAATTCGTTACAAAATTGTGTAAAAATTGAGCATTAGGATGGCACGCTAAATTCTCTACAAGCAAAGACTTTAAATATTGGGGCCTTTAAAAATTGGGGCCTAAGGGGTAAGGGATGGTGGTTCTTTCTATAAAAACAGAGGAGGTAATCTTTTGTCCATAAAATCTTACTTCATCATACATTAGTTATCAGTTATTACAGAACAAAGATGCTTGATTTAAGGTGTTTTGTGAGCCAGGCTAGCTTGCACCTCTGCTTGACAATAACTGATAACTCAATAATTTGTACTATATATGGCATTTCTTGAGGAATTCTGTGAGTGGGTGTAGGTTTGAGATAGGGTGAGCTCTTAATTTTCTTTATCTTTTTATTTTTTGGTTTGGTAATGTGTCTGTTTATGCAATTACCAACTACTTTTTCTCCTGTCAGCATCAGGGGTTTCCAAAAATTCCAGCAAAACCAGCCCCTCATCAGCTGCTACATCAAGCTTGACCATCCCATTATATAGTGAAAAGAGCAATGCTTCAAGTCTTCCTACCCCAAGGACTGAAGGCGAAATATTGTCATCCCCAAATTTGAAAGCCTTCTCATTCAATGAACTAAAGAATGCCACCAGAAACTTTCGCCCTGACAGTCTTCTCGGTGAAGGAGGATTTGGTTATGTTTTCAAAGGATGGATTAATGAACACACATTTACAGCTGCAAAGCCAGGGTCAGGAATGGTTGTTGCTGTCAAGAAGCTCAAACCTGAAGGTTTCCAAGGCCATAAGGAGTGGCTAGTAGGTTTCAACTATAACAATATTTTCTTTGTTTGTGTTTGAAATGTCATACTTGGCTTATTTACTGATAGCCACTCAATTTCAGACAGAAGTGAATTATCTTGGTCAACTCTATCATCCAAATCTGGTTAAGCTTATAGGGTACTGCTTGGAGGGTGAGAACCGGCTCTTGGTGTATGAGTTCATGCCAAAAGGAAGCTTAGAGAATCATCTGTTTAGAAGTAAGTGATATTTTATCTAATGTTACTAGGAAGCATGGTGTTTTCGTTCTGTTTGTGTTTCTTCAAATTGTTTAATCTCTCTGGAAGTCAACAATTTTTGCTCAGTTAAAAAATCTCAAATGAGGCTGCATTTTCAATATTAAGAAACTCCCTGTTTTGACTTTGAGTAATGTTGGACTTTTATATTTGTTTCACAGGAGGGCCGCAACCACTTTCATGGGCAATAAGAATGAAAGTGGCCATAGGTGCTGCCAGGGGGCTCAGTTTTCTTCATGATGCTGAATCACAAGTCATATATCGTGATTTTAAGGCGTCCAATATTTTACTAGATTCGGTATGTTGAATAAAGAGGACACTATTCCATCTTTGTCAGTCATTCTGAATATCTTATGATTCAACATTCTGAATAGTATAAATTACTGACATTAATGGTGCATTTGGGGTCCAGGAATTCAATGCGAAACTTTCTGATTTTGGCTTAGCTAAGGCAGGTCCTACTGGTGACAGGACTCATGTGTCTACTCAAGTCATGGGTACTCAAGGCTATGCAGCACCTGAATATGTTGCTACAGGTATGTTTAATGTCTATATTAATTGTTGTTGGTGTAATGAACATTTCTGAGTCATAGTCTATATCTTGTTGGGAAAAATTGATTTTATGAACGTCTGACTGAAGTAAGTTTGTTATGAGTATTACATATTAATAAATGAACAAAATGTGCATTGAGGCCTCTTTCTTGGCCGTTGCACCAACTTTCATACAAGCCGGATTGGTGACCTTGAACCTTTTTATTAGAAGTCACCTTGGTGCCAATTGACCAAGTGGGAGTTTTTAAACTTTCCAATCTATTGATTTAAAAAGCTTGAAAAAGTTAAACCTTTTGAGTTGCATCAGAGAGTTGGATGGTACAAATCTGACTGTTCTAATTATTTGCAATTAAGATTTTCTCAAGGTGGAAGTTCTGTAAAATTGGGCCTTCATTGAGTACAAAGCGAGTGGTAGTGCTTCTGCTAATGGATTATACCCGTTCATTGTTTAACAGGTCGGTTGACTGCTAAAAGTGACGTGTATAGTTTTGGAGTTGTATTACTGGAGCTATTGTCTGGACGACGAGCTGTTGATAAAACAAAAGTTGGTGTGGAACAGAATCTGGTCGACTGGACAAAACCATATTTGGGTGACAGACGAAAACTATTTCGGATTATGGACACCAAGTTGGAGGGCCAATATCCTCAGAAAGCAGCCTATACAGCTGCTACTCTCGCTTTACAGTGCCTAAGCCCAGAATCTAAACAGAGGCCAACAATGTCAACTGTAGTAGATACACTGGAACAACTTGAAGCCCCAAAAACTGCAGGCAAATCAGAGCAGCATACAGTTCATGCTCCTTACCGCAAATCCCCAATGCGACACCACCATTCTCCTCTACATTTAACACCAAGTGCATCCCCTTTGCCATCCCACCGGCAATCTCCACGTGTGCGTTGAAGTCAGTTTTCTCTGTAAATTACCTATTTGATTCCACATAGAATCAAGTTTGGGCTTGTATTTTGACACATTTTGAGTTATTCTGAAGAGGTTACTGCCGCGTGTATTCCTTAAGCTATGCAGCTATGTAGCAGTGGTAATTTGCTTGTGTAAAAAGTTAGCTACCTCGTATAACTTCTCTCTCTCGCTCTCTCTCTCTCTCTCTCTCTGTCTCTCATTCATTTATTAGAGATTAAATTGCTTGACTTCTACACGAATGGAACAACACTTGAAACTCAAGGACAATCATAAAAGTGTTTAACTTTTTTTTTTTTTTCTCTGTTTTGGGTAAGGGAAACTGACATTTTCATTATATAATTGAATGCTATGACTGACATCCATTCCGTCTAGATAAACTGTTGTAAGGAGGGCATGCGGTAAACGTAGGAATATAGAGCGAGTTCAGATTGCTGCCGCTTGTTTTCTTGCAACTGCTCCAAATCAGCCACAACTTCAGTCATTGTTGGCCTGCACTTGGGGTCTGAACAAAGGCATCGGAGGATAAGTTGTGCAAACTGCTGAGCTTGTTCCATTGGGTAGTTGTTTCCAAGTCTCCGGTCGATTACATGATGCAGTAGTAGGTTGTTGCTAAGAAGTGGTTCAGCCCACTTGGTAAGATCTCCCGCCATCCCATCAGAATATTTCTTCACGGCACAGGAGCCTGAATAAATCTCTAACAGAACTACTCCAAAGCTGTATACATCGGTTTTCAACGTTACATGCCCTGTTAAATCAAGAAACACATTAACCCGTTTAGGGATATGGAATGTTTGACAATGCTGTACATACAACTAGTGTATACAATATCTCTCTTTTAATAACTGATCATCGTCGTGAGTACCTGTTCCTATGTATTCAGGTGCGATGTAACCTTTGGTGCCAAGAATCCTTGTCATTAATTGCTCCTGGTCACCTTGGGGTCCATATTTAGCCAGGCCAAAGTCTGATAGTTTGGCATTGAAGTGCTGCAATATTAGCAATCAAGTTGACAGTTAACACAAATGGACAACTTAGTATACGTACTCATCGATCAGCAGCATGAGTAAGAGAACCTGACATCATCCAAAAGGACATTAGAAGCTTTGAGATCACGATGAATGACTGGCGTCCCATGAGTGTGAAGACAATCTAGAGCCTTGGCCGCCCCAATTGCTATGTTGATTCTTCTGCTCCAATCTAATTGTGTCCCATTTTCTGCATGTTTATACCAATCAAATCAACTGTAGCTCAATTACAGCATTTCTATCCTTAATTTTAGGCTCTATTGCAATCCCATTCTTTTTGTTGTCTCAATATTTTTGCTTGTCTATATATAGTTGACCAAACAGAGTGTGGTACTCTTTATGAGTGTTATCTGGAGATTTTCTTACCTGTCAAGAGTTGGGACTCTAAGCTTCCTCCGCTCATATACTCGTAAACCAAAATTCTATGCTCACCTTCACAACAGTACCCTATTAGTTTCACTATGTTTTGATGATGTATTTTGCTCATAAAGCTCCTTTCATTCTGCAACCATAACATGCATAATTAAATCTCACACACACTGAAAAACAGAGACAGAGACAGAGTCGCAGAGAAAGTAAAAAAGCTGACCTCCCATTGTTCATGGCCTTGTAATCCTGTCTTTCTGAGCCTTTTGATAGCAATTGGGAGCCCTTCACCTGGTTTTGCAGCAGTGTTCATATTGCAATAACTGACAAATCCCTTGTACACATCGCCAAAACCGCCTTGCCCAATTAAATTCTTGCTACTAAATTTGCGTGTGGCATCCTTCAAGGCGCTGTAACAAAAGCAGTGTAGCTTGTAACCATGAAACACTCCATCCTTATTCACTTCCCCAAAAGTCAGACCTTTTCGAGGGCCGGCAGGATAACCACGCCTTCCATGATTTCTACTACCATTTTCTGCACCAACAAGAGTAGACACATGACATTAGTTCACTTAGTTAGGATCTATTCGAATTTCGAATATATATGCACACACACACACATATGCATGTAATTATAACTATATATACCTATCTCTGTGTTTGAAGAAACATATGAATAATTCCTCTCTCGAAGTGGTAATCCTCGTCTGTTTTGACCTTTACTGTTCTTTTCTGTACCCAGAGGCATGTAGGATAAACTGATTATTGGTTAAAGAAATAGACACAAACATTTATGTTGAGCCAAGTTTAATGGGACATGTAATATATAGTACCTTGACCTTGTAAGATAGTTGAGGAAAAAGTTGGAGCCCTGTCTTCAAGTACTGCTTTATTAGTTTTGTTGGGTTGAGGCACTTGTAATGCATTGACTCCTTTAATTACCAAATTAAAGAATTTCAATTTAGAAATTGTATGCCTAAATATTCAAGTTTCTGAACAAAAGACACGTTAATAGTTAATACTACTTAATAAGAATGCAAACCAGTGTGAGGTTGAGCAATGTCAACCGGTGCGTTTGGCTCCTGAAGTTTTTTCCTCAAACAATTTCCCATGACCCCAGTACTACTACTTGATGATATTAGTCATTGTGAAGCCAAAGACAATAAGAAATATTGGGATGAAAATGTTCGAGGAAACTGAGAGAGATTGTGATCAAGGAGAGGCATAGTAGAATTATAAGCAGGTAACAATAGGGCCTCGTTTAAGATGATTTGGTGATTTGGGCAAGGTGTACACTTTTGGCGATTATTTCGAAATTGGGACTTGGGAGTTGGGATCTATGAAATGTCTCTCTTTATCATCAAAATTGTGACAGGGGAAGAAGGTGAAGAGAAAATGCCAAAATGTGGTTGCTCTATGTATGGAACAGCCTAGATTGATGATAAGGGATCGATGTAAATGTTCCAAAGATTTTGGTTTTGGTAACTAGTGTACTTCGGAGTCTAGGACTATATACTAAATGCTTATTACAGCTGGAAGAGGTGGTCTGGTTGCAACTTCTCAACACGAGGGGTCAAGTTAGAGAAAGAAACAAAATGTCAAAAACCCACCTCGTGCCACTAATAAAGATTAATGTACAAGTCAAAACTACTTGAGCTCCCCTTACCGTATTATAAGCAGGATAAGTACGTACCCCACAATTTGGGGTTCTTGGGTGGGAGAACACAAACGGTGTGCGATTGGAGTAAGCGACACAAAAATACCAAGTTCATGTTTTCTTACACGGCATGTCGTTAATCATGTGAACGACGGGTCTTTTAGTATTATTATCTTTTGTTAGGAGGTCTTTTAGTATTATTATCTTTTGTTAGGAGGTCTTTTAGCTATTATTCTGCACTGATTCGATTAATCTGGTCGATCTAGGAGACATCTAGTACAGCTCTATGCTGGACATGATTATTAATATACTTAATACACCATTGTTATTGTAATCTTAGTATTATGAGTTTAACTATATAGATGACAAGGTTAACTTAAATGAGAGGGGTTGGTAAGATTTAGTGTTCGCGTAATTATATACTGCATGTCAGGCATATTTGAGATATCGAGCCGAAAAATAAGAGGAAAATAACAGTAACAAGAGTGAAATAGAAGAAGCATATATATAGTATGCTGTATGCGTTTTGTTATTTATACACATGCGAAGCATATATGTATGATTGTTGTGCTTAAATCATATGTTCATCTGCTGCAGTACCTGAGTTACACATATATAGGTCTGTGTCACTGTGTGCATGTGTATGTTGTACGTACCTCGTGCGACCAGCAATTTTTCAGTGAAACTAATTAAGTATGCTTTATCGACTTAGTAGTCCACGCTCAGAATAGTAGAAGAAATGAGATTAATTGAGAAAGTTAGAGAGAAACTGTGAGAGAAAAAGGAGATAAAATCGAGTGTTTGGAAGAAACTGGTTCATTAATTAATTAATGAATAATAATTACAGCCAGATATATTCATATAAAAAGTATTAACACAGGATTAAAAGCTAACTATAACTCTAACAATATCTTGGCTAACTATATATTCAACCAGCTGTTCATTTAAGCTATTATGTGCTGCTTTTTCGATGTACAGGTTCTGCAAGCTCCTCATTAGATGTAGCGTGATGTGATCCTTGACTAACAGTATATATATATGTAACGTAAGCTTATGATATCCCCCCTCAAGCTGAAAGGGTCGCACAACAGATTCAGCTTGACCTTTAAGTAGCAAAACCTTTAAGAGCCTAACTATCATCCTCTTTGTTGGGCCACTGAGTCTTATGCCTTCTATAAACAAAAGAAAAAGTATATATATACCGGCTATAAAAAAAAGGGTAATTTAGCTTCATTAAGAAAGAGTGAACAACATGTCATGTACAGATGCACGCTGTGAGTAAGAAGATTCCTGTGTCCAATAAGTAAGAGAGAAATTAAGCTTGTTAATCACAAGCTTGAAGAACAGTGAAATCAAATTAGAAGGACACAGCTTGATATATATGCAAGAATGGCGCCCCTAGCTAATTAATTAATTAATCAATTGGAGATAATTAATGTTGATGCATGACATGAAACAAGAGTGCGCGCTACTACTACTACTGTTGCCTTTGTCTTGCACTTGAATTGAGATATATATCAAATGACACAAGGAGTTCCCCCAAACACTTCAGTAGAGACCATTGAAGGATTAATTAATTTCAAGCTAGCTACTGAAGTGTTCGGGGGAACTCTAGGGGACACCTAATATGGCAGATGTTAATGAATTTCATACTAGCCAGTAGTGTTTTTGATTGCTTAGGTTACCATTTACCAATCAACCATGCGTGCTTGGTATTTATAGTCGATACCAGCCTCTAGCTATCTTAATTTTCATTTGGTCATGACTCATGAGTAGTACAAATATTACATATGTTCGCATTTAATTGGTAGCTAGTGGGAGTGAACCTAGACACAAGTGTGGGTTAAATTAGATTGAAGGCAAGAAACAAATCTTGATTCTTTAGGTGTGTTGATCAACTTGTCCAGCCTTTCGTTTTCAGATATATCCTCACCAAAATATTGTTTATACTTTTCGCCCATGTCATGTGATCACAGAATTGAAATTAAAGGGCCAGCGTAAGTCTCTGTGAAAACCATGGTAACTGGAAATTAAGCATCAACAAAGATCACACCTGGCCCACCCCGATTCCTTGACCATCAAGAGAATCATAAATGGCATCATAAGCTTGCTGCTTGATAAGTACAACACAATTAACGTTGGTAAGGTGTTTGATAAAAATCCGTTATATACTCACTGTCTAACATACGTAGTGCCCCTGTAGGGCTGATCCCCAATTGCAAGTTGATCCAAGATAATGTATAATGTATGTGCTAGCAATCTATGAAAATGACTGAAGATCGAGGACGTGTGTGTACCTACGTGGTGCAACTGATCGAAAAACAGAAAATCTGGGTGGCTGGGGAGACCTTGCATTCTGGCCACTCGTTTAAACAATATTCCCCACCCTACCTCATTTTCCCCACAATTCTGACCAGGTTCATTAATTTGGCCAGCAACACTCCATGTACGAGGATATGTCTCTAATGGTTCTCGTTCATAGTTACATACTACCTACCTTCTTAAATTTCTCTCATGTGTAGCTATAAATAGAAGGTTTGCTACTGCATATAAATTAAACAAAGCTAGCTATAGCTAGAGATATCGAAGACTAAAGATCGTCAGTTGTTCCCTGGAGTTCCCCTGATCACTTCACTGGGGCAATATATATATGATCAAATTAAAGGTTATATATATATGATGATCACTTTGTCCTACTGAAGTGTTTGGGGGAACTCTGGGTAGCATCTGACACTCATCATCCACAAGCTATAGCTGCTGATCAATGCCTGCATATATGTACTTAAAATGTGTGTGTGTGTGAGTAATCTTCTCAAACTTATAATTTATCTGTATATATATGCTACCTAACGCTTCTTCATGATTTATGTTACGTGTCTTGAACACATGCATATTAATTAACTTGAATATATGACAGGATATGAGTCTATTGTAAGTACAAATTAAATTATTCGGACAAAAATCGAAGAAGGGTCTGATTATGATCAATTAGATTTCAAATCTACTCACATTCAAATCCTTCTTTGCTTTTTCTCAAGCTTGAACCAGTGACTTTTTAATTCTCTAAAATTCGAACACGTATAAACTAATATTATTCTTATCATGTTTTTATACCATCTTACGTGTCATTATTGTACTGGTAGGATATTTCCTTATTTTTAGGGTTTTTATTTTTTATTTTTTAGTGTCTAATGTATTAATGCCATATAAATTATCACATAAGATGGTATAAAATTATGATATAAATATGTGGTAAGTATAGCATTGTTGTATATATATACCTTGATGTTTTTACGTCTTACTTAACTATATGGTTTTCCTCTTTATCAATTGGTTTATTTTTCTATTAGGTTTTGGTTTCTTTATTTATTTTGGTTTCAAATCTATAAGGTTTGGGATTAAAATTTTTTTTTTAATTAGTTAATATTTAAACTTTTTTTTTTGAAATAACAGTGTGGTTTATATATAATACATTTTTTAATTGAATTGGGAAAAGAACAATATTTGGGTATTTTATTTGGTGCATATAGCAAAGAGTCAAAGACCAGTTGTTCATCAATCGTTGAATCCCAACCGTGCATTAACTTTGGGGATGGCGTGGCAATTATGTAGCAAAAGACCGTCAAGGGCACATATATGCACCGCCATATATACATATATATATATGTATGTATGTATGTATGCATATATATGTCCGCCTACAAAATTAAAAATAACAGATCTTTAGTACAGATCTCATTATGGAAACAAATCCACGTTTTGGTATTTTGGCAAGAAAATAAAATAAATTTAAAACCAAGAAAAAAGAGAATACTCACTTTTCCTCTGACAACTAGGAAACTAATCTAATTAAAACAGGAAATAATTAATCTTACGCTATATTCCAATTTGTATATATAACTATATAGTGTTAATTAATTACTTAATTTGTGGTACACTATACCCCTATTCAATTCGTTTAATTAGCTTGATCGGTCGATCTGTGAGTCTTTGGTCATGGAAGTCCATCACTATGCCGAAGAGATTGAATATTGCGTACGACAAGATCACCAAGGCCACCACCATAATGAAGATCAGACGGTACTAGTAGTACCTTCTCTTGTACCGGTTCAAGTTTTCATCCACTTTGTTTACAAAGTGAAACATCAATATGCAATTTCTTCATATAACACACATATCATGACCCCAATTGGCTATCCATCTGATCATCAAGAGAAGCAACTAGACATACAGTTCGATCTCTGGATGGTAGACAACTCCATGATCGTGTACCAATACCTTTCCCGCCAGCTCTTCTGCCTTGGAGTCGACCCTTCTCTGCACTCTCCCATAGTGGATCAGGTTTTCCTCACTTGCAAAACTACTGGCCACCGGGATTATTGCAACGTGGGTGGTTTGACGTTTTTGCCCTTGGAAGTTAGTATCACGAAAGTGCAATTCTTGATTCACTGCGAGTGGTGTTTGGCGGATCGATTTTTTCAGGAATGGATGAAAGCGGAGGCGAGCGACGATGAGATGGTGATGGTACCGGCGAGTGAGTCTTCGATAGAGGAACTACTGATAAAGAGGGTTAGAGTTTGTGGAGATGAGATTGATGAGAGTGAGATTTGCAGTGTATGTCTGGAAGAATTGGGTGCAGCGTGCTATGCAGCGTGCATGCCTTGCTCTCATGTGTATCATGCCGACTGTATTGCAACATGGCTGAGGAAGAGTCACTATTGCCCACTTTGTCGCTTTGAAATGCCTACTCATGATCCAGACTCTCTGTCTTCTTTAAATTCATGTTAATTTCTAGGTTTCATGTTCTCTAATTTTTTTCTTTTGTAATTAAAATATTTGCATTAATTGCCAGATATATCTTCATGTTAATGCTACTTTCTTGGTGTTTGTTTAATCTTGATTTGAAGTTATCAATCTTGAGACAATTCATGCGATTTTTTCTTAGAATTTATGCGATTGAGTTCATTGATCGAGGAAAATGAATCGATTCTTCCAGGAAGGTTAGGCCTTCTTTAGATATGAGGTTCATTCCTTTTAATTTTTTGTGGTAATATTTTTCCATTGACAACCTCCGAACTCCCTGAAAAATTCAGATCGACCCTTGTGCATGTAAATATGTAATATATACTTGGGCGATTATATTTTTTAACCACATCAAAGTGATCACATAAATAATGAACTACATTTACTAATTAACTAATCTATCTATATATAGATGGGTTTCGAGCCACAGATGTTAAATGAGCTAGGTAATTAGTAATGTAAATAATTTTATTTACATAAATTATAACAATTTATGCAATGAGTATATATCAACCACTAAATAATGTATATATGAGCTTTTGTTTTTCTTTTTGGGGAAAATGTATATATATATATATGAGATTGATAAAATAATATGGCCGGTATGCGATCCTAAAAAATTACATGGCAACGGTCCAGGCCCTTAAGCCAATTGCTTTGAGCTAGCTAATTAATTTTTCTTTGGTCAATAAAATTTGTGCTTATTTCCTCGAAATAGAGTTAAACTAATTGGTTGTAATTACTAAGCAAATTAGATCTCTATCATCTTCAGATATTTCCTTAAGATTGAACAGATATTCTTAATTAGATATGATTATCTGCTGTCTTGATATTCCTAGAAGAAGTAGGAATATCGGTCATTTTGAGTTGAATTACTTTCCAATCAAGAAATTAAAATGAAGTCAGAGTACGTCGGTTACGTACTCCTCTGCCAACTAGGAAATTTAACTCCCCGGCCACCGCCCTGTCTATATGTGTTGTTGGTCTTCACTCCCCAAAACCTACTTCAATTAACTCCATCTCTTTTCAGTCTTTCGTTATGGAATTCAATCACGAGAAAGAAAGCTTCGGCTATTCCGTCGAACCCCTGAATGAAAACCTAGACCACTTCCACACCAATCCTCAACCCGTTCAGCTCTCCATTGACTTGGTCTACTTGACCGTCCACAAATACGTCCATCGTTCAACGGACAACACAGTTACCCCCATCCACCAATATGCGGTGTTTAAGACAACGAGATACCAATTCGATATGAACGACTTCGTAAAGAAGTACACTCAGGCGCACCGTACTCTCTCCGCCGTGCTGTCCTCAATCGGAATCAAAGACGACACCGCTGTCCACGTTCAGGTGGTGAAGGAGATCCGAAGGTGCGCCCTCAGAATCGGGAACCAGGTTTCCAACATGGGGCGCAAGGTGCTGCCCTTGCGTGCTTTTATCAAGCGTGTGCACACCATGATTTGCTGCGAGAGGTGCTTGGTGGATAGGGTTATGAGGGAGTCGACGGCCAACGGCTCTCAGATGGTGCCGGCCAGCGATGTGGCCATCAAGAATATGCTCAAGAGGAATAGAGACGAGTCGGAGGAGGGTCAAGGAAGAAACAAGAGAATATGTGTGCGTGACGGCGACTGTTGCACTGTTTGTTTGGAGGAGTTTACTGAAGAGTCGGAGTTGGCCTGCATGCCTTGCTCGCATCACTTTCATGTCAACTGCATTGTGAGGTGGTTGAAGGAGAGTCACTATTGTCCTATTTGTCGCTTTGAGATGCCTACTAATTCAATTGATCAAACTTCTTAATTTCCATTTCATTTTCATTTTCTGGAACGGATCGATGTTATTTGTAAATTTGTAATTAAATTTCATTTTTGGGACAATATGTTTCATCTATTATGGTTAATTAATGTTGATTTCTTAATTGGTGTATGCTAGTCAATCTTGATTAATTTGATATATGTTCCCAATCATGAGAGAATTCATGCGATTTTTTTTCTTTTCCTTTGTTCTTAGAATTCGATCATGGGATGGGTTTAGATCGTATGTAACATAAGTTTTTCCTGCAAATTTTATGTGGTTTTTGGTAGTCTTTTTCAATCCAGCTGTCAATCTCCAACTCCTAGCAAAGTCCAGATGTTTTAAATCTTCTAACCACATTATAAAATGATTACATACATAATTAACATAAGATCATAAACTACTTTTAATTACTATCTCTACATATATAAACTATAATAACTTATGCAATTGATACACATTAATTAAATATGGTGTGGTTGATTCTGATCGCATCATTGGTAATGTGATCAGATAAAGTGAACACTTGATTTATTAATTTTCAATCAAGAAATTGTATGAAGTCTCAGTCGGTCACCACTTACACTACTCACGTACAATTAGGAAAATGGCTACACCGGCCTATATATTTTTCTTGATTCTCACTTCTAAACCATACTGCATTTCTATCGATCTTGGTAGCTAGCTATAGCCGTTACCAACCCCAATCTCTTCGGTTCTATCGATCTAGCTTGCTAGCTAATTTCCATGGAAATAGCACCGTTTGATACATACGGATACGGGTATCAAAAAGTTGCACCGTTTGATGTTGTTTCCAGGAGGAGTTTGATGCCCTGCTCGCACGTGTTTCATGCCTACTAATTGATCAAGTTCTTAATTAATTCGTTTCATAATTAATTACGAGTTGATTTTTGTAATTAAATTTTCGTAGGTGAAGATATCTAATTAAATTTTATATATATGAGATGAAGATTTATTGCGGTTCAAGTACTTATTTGTTATGTCAGTTTATTTCTTTTGTAAAGATGCTAGCCTTCCTTTTACCCGAAATTCATCATGTAATTGATCAAAACGCACCGTTTACAGACTGAAGTACAAAATGGCATCGATAATTAAATATGTAGGGTCAGTTGCTGAAAGTACTGAAAAAGTGAAAAATATGGGCGAACAACATTCAATTAATTAGGAGATATTAACAACTAAAAATTGCCACTTCCATATATATATTAAAAAACCAAAAGAACCAGAAAATTCTCAGCTTAATTATACTCGATCGTACTATAGCTTGCTTAGCACACAAATTAAAATTATATATGATCGACGTCCTTCATCAATAAGTAATCTCAGTACTGCAAAATAATAAAAGCAGCCGGCCACCATTGAGTCATTGACCAAACTCTATTTGAAAGAGATCTCCAATTCCATATGAGTTAACTCAAGATACGTACTAGCTGCATGATTAAAATGTTAAACTGCAACATAAAAATGAATGAAATAGATATTTATTATTAATAAAAAAGCAAATCAATTTTAATTGGACTATATAACTAACCCATATATAATTTCAACTGGGTTACAGCAAAATTAGTTTTAAAATGTACTTCTCTGTGGCCAAATGGACCGACTCTACCCTAATATATTCTTCACCTCCAGGACCAAAATTCCTTCCCTAGTATAGTCACACTCACACTCTGTGTGCCTTTTCTTAAACCACGGAAAATGTACCCGTATTTAAGACGCATTTTAATTTGCCACCATACACCTTCAACCCAAGTGATGATTCTGAAAATCTGAAATTCTGAATGTGTCAATAAATTAATAATTTACTATTATTATATTATTATTAGGGATCGGACTCAAGTTTTACTACTGAGTATTAGATTAGTAAAGAAACAATTAAAATAAGGACATATAAGATTAGAAGAAGTAGGAGAAATTTTAATTTGATATCATAATTAAATAATGTCTGAAAAAAAGAAAACAAATTTATCCAGCTTCCACACAAAAATAAAAGGATATGCAGTCATGCAAAGCATTATGTGATCAGTTCCCCTTCTACTACATTGTGATATGTATATGAATATCCTGCTGAATAAAATATATACCATATATAATAATTTCCATATTGATATGATCAAGACAAGTAGAAGCAGAAAACATACAGATATAGTACTAAAAGAAACATAACTATAGCAATATATAGTTGTGATGAGTAATGAAAACATTACTTAATTGAATGCAAGCTATCTGCAGGTAGCTCAATATTCCTGCGGGTATGTATCAAATGACTCCAGGGGTCCCCCCAAACACTTCAGTAGAGATAGAAATTATATCGAGTCCCCAATGAAGTGTTTGGGGAAACTCTAGGGGACATCTGATGTTTGTTGATGCATGGATTGTTTCGATCGATCTATATCTACTACTTAGCTTTCGCTTTGGTTGTGTGGGTATGAAGTGGTTACTAACCCCTCTATTTATAGGGAGTTTGTGTGCTTGCATTGAGCTGAATCTAGACGTAAATGTGGGTTAGATGGGAAGTTCGAAATTCTAAGGAATCGATGGATCGACTTCGAGTAGCCACATGCCATTCTGCTGGTGTGTCTTTCTTTGCTTTCTCTATCCAGCCTGTAGCACTTTTCAAATTTTATTTGATAGATATGATATGATAGACAGAATCACATAAATTAGCAATACGTACTACTCCTAGCTGATTATATTCTAGTATATTTGCCTCATTTGAAATCACAATTAAAATGGGTTTCTTATTTCCTATTGTGTGATGTAGATGTCGGTAGATAGACATATATGATACAAGAAATTAAAGTTTGTTCAAGTTGGTCATATGGCAAATAATTAGTAGCTGATGACGCGCACCTATTCTTCACCATACGTGAAGATATATGCTGGCAATGGCATCATCTGGGTTTACCATGTGCTGTTGTTCGATCAATATGTACCTTGGCATCAACGTGTCTTCTGGGTCTGCAGGTACGTTTATCTAGACGTGTGCTACTTTATTCTTTACCATTCACCTTACCCATGTTTCTGTCCAGATTCAAATTTCAACAACTTATTTTACATGAGTTTTC
This sequence comes from Purshia tridentata, assembly GCA_003254885.1. NCBI lineage: Eukaryota > Viridiplantae > Streptophyta > Magnoliopsida > Rosales > Rosaceae > Purshia > Purshia tridentata. The sequence continues at coordinate 3,722 of QANT01003587.1, read as the reverse complement.
ATATTTTCCACACACACACACCCAGAATATATTCTACACTGCCTCTAATTACCTGCATTAATTTTCTGCTTCCTCACAACTCACAAGCTATAGCTTCTGAGACTTCCTATTTACCATCCCCAATATCAGAGACAGGGACATGGGTCAACTACCATCATTGTGAATTTCCAACACATTTAAGTAATTACCATCACATAATGATCAATTAATTTGACAAACATTAATTAATTGTGTAAAATTGCTTCTGCAACTTGATGTCACATCCAATATCTTAGGTTTGTTATCATTGGTTTCAGTAAACTTTCACTTAACAACCACATACAATCAAGTATTTGAACTGATATTGACACACTTGCTTAATCTCTAATCAAATGGGCATTAATGTTGTAACATATATGCCAATTATTATAAAGGAGACAAGAACTATTGCCTAACAAATTTTGCAAATGTATGTGGGGAGGATAATATATATGATCGATATATGTGTGTGTGTGTGTGTGTGTGTGTACTGTAGAGGGTGTTCACACTGAAAGTTAGGAAATTATTGTGTTTTGGGCCAAACTACAATAATGCCAAATGCAGGTTCACTGAGGAGGACACCTGAACCTCTCAACATTAAGGGAAAAATAATTACAAGGAAAATCATAGATAACAATCATTTTTCTCTGGGGCACTTAAATAGGTTTGTTCTAACAAAACAAAGATGAGTCTCATTATTACTTAGTGCTTATTGCAGTACAAGTTAATTAACCTTGAATCTTTCAAAGCTTACAGTCTCTGTTCTTCTGTTGCAAGAATGAATAAGTCGACAGAACTGACTAATCTAACATTCTTTCCATGAGATTAACAGCCTTTGCAAGTAATTGAGTTATCATTATATGTTGATATTAGAACAATATTTTGCGCCCAAGATAAGGTTTTGTAAATTCAGGATGAAGTTCAGAGGTGGCACCATCTGATTAACATACTGGTCCTAACTGCTTCTCTGCAGACTGTTAAGAGTGATGATAAGATGGCACTAATGATAGAGCCATAGAGGCAACCAAAATGAATGCATAGCAACCCACTACCAACTATAGTGAAGGGGTGAAGGTTATTTATGTTCCTTGATATATTCAATAAAGGGTGCATGTCCTTGAGGTACAGGTTGACACCACTAGACAAAAAAGAAAAATCCCAATAAATTGAAGTTATTGAACTTAATGAACCTGGTCAGAATTGCAGTCAGATGAAGTTGAGTGGTCATAAGCTCTCACAAGTCTCAGCCCTTTGTTCTCTTTCATATATCTCTAATTAAGCCCTGTTCCTTTCAACATTTTCCAGAAGCACGTCTTGATACCCCAGTACAATAACAAGTAGCCAAAGCAGATATGTGGTTCTGACAGCAATTAGATGGATATGGCCTTGAGAATAAGTGTGGGCCAGGTAAATAACAATGCCACAAGACCACAACACAGCACCTGCCTTTTAATTTCATGTGCCGTGATTGAGTGTATATACTGGTAGTAATTAAGCAGTGGTTTATATGAATAAAAAAGCTGAAAAGGAAAGGATCTCATGAAGGAAAATGCATGTGAAGTTGTGAACAACAGAAGATAGAATGTCACATGGCAATCACCTCAATATTATTCTCTACCTTCCATTTAGGCTCCTATGTCGTCTAGGTGCATTGCCTACAGATTTCCCATCAGATTTCTCTCTTATTAAAGACAAAAAATTAAGGACCATGCGGTATGCACAACCAAATGCAAATCACTATATATAGTAGGGTTGGTTGCAACTCCAAACCAAGAAACCAAGACCAAAAGAAAGAAAGACAGAGAGGGAAATGTCAGGTGTCCCCTAGAGTTCCCTTGACCACTTCATTGGGAAATACTAGTCTCTTCTTAATTGCAACTGTATATCCTACACTGAAGTGTTTGGGGGAACTCCTGGTGGCATTTGATTTTACTGAGAATCATGAGGAGGCAGTCTTATAATCAGCTGCCCTTCCACAGTCCCCTGTTGCAATTTACTTGCCTATATTTTCTATTGTTGCAGCTAAATCATAAACTAAATAGTATTCTCCTTCATTTGCTTGGGTAAATCATGCTTAATTTTTATTAGTCATTTCCACAGTATTTACACTAACTGTTTGTTTTAATGAATTAATTAATTAGCAGAGAAAAAATACCAGACACTTTCTGTGGGAATGTGGCTCAAAGATAGTTCCTTTTTTTTCAAACACTCCATTAATCTTTCTCTTCTTTTGTTTTTTCTATTTTTTTGCCACAGGCCCACAAGAGATCAACATTCAACAGGAGGAAAAATTAAGACAGCAGATCAGCAGCAACAACAAACTAACAGAGCAAAGCCTGTGGCTAAAGCCAGGGATTGAGAACAACAGGATCTCTTGGCCCTCCTTTGTATATCAGCCCATTCCTCGATTGCTTCATTGGCCAAGAACATGACTGAATCCAATTCCATAAACCTTGAATGGTAAATGTAAAGTGGAATGTTAGCCATTGGATTACAGACCAAGAACAAAGCAAATGAAATGAAATTTTTTTCAATCTTCATATTGTTTACCAAATTGCATGCAACAGCAAGCCAATTTTCTTTCTGGTTTTCATTATTTTACTTTGATATATATATATATATATATATATATATATTCTATTCTATCCAAACAAAGAATAAAACTTTTCAGGGCCATGGCTACCTCATGATGATGTCGATCTGTCAACATGAGGGACTAATTTGCTGGCCTGTTGAACTAAGCTATACAAGGTTTCGCATATTCCTTTCTTTTTCAAAATTTGTCAGCCCAAAATTTCTTCTTATTATATAAAAAACCAAAAACAAAAAAGTAAAAGAAAAGAAAAGACGAAATTTTAAAGATTTTGAACCGTACAATTTGTTGCTCATGCTTCTTCTCGGGAACGGCAAGGTTATGATCTTTAATAAGTGCTATTCTATGTTTTCCTGCGTTTTCTAGGAAACCAAACGGAGTTCTTCCACTTTAAGTTCAGGTGAAGTTCGCAATGAACATCCATCTTGCCCCTATACCTCAAAAGCTAAAGTATAGGAAAATTAGGGTTTCATAGAAGAAATAACTGTACGGCGACGTTTAGGGTTTAAATATAGCTTAGTTATCAGGCCCATGGCCCATACTGATCGAGAGGCGAGACATTTTATATTATATTTTAATCACCAGTATATATGGTCTACTTTTGAAGTCTTAATTGAATGGTTGTCTATATAAAAAATTTAACAAATAGAGAACAACTTAATACTAGTGTTTATCAAAAACATTTTGTTGGTCAATTTATTCATCAAATTAAAATATTTGAGGGGTTAATTACATAAAAATTAATAAAATAATTTTTAATTACATAATGATTAATGCATTATTTAAATAATGGGCACTAACTAAAATGTAATAAAATAAAAATAAAGAGTAATAATTAGACTTAAAACATAGGTGTATTTACATTTCTTACCATTTTGCTTACATATTGGTGACATTATCAATGTCTCATAATTATAAAAATTACAAAGAGGTCAATAATAACCACAAGCTGACACATGGTAAAATTAACATAATAGATCACCTAACATTTGTAGGATGACAACAAATATTATTTTAGACAAATTCTACAACTGATCAACTAGTATTAATAACGTATAATTTTTTTTTTTTCACCTTTTTTTTTTTATATCTTGTTTCTCTTTATACTCCT
>QANT01003586.1:0-17475 GCA_003254885.1 Purshia tridentata | reverse complement strand
CTCTACTTAGCTCATTGTTCGAAAAGATAGATTTCTATATAGTGAAAAAGATATGCATTCATGCAATTCTATCCCAAAAGACCTACAAAAATAATAAAAACTAAAAAAAATGAGAAAAAGAAATAGTTAAAGAAGGAATAACAAAAAAGGTCTTCAATGAAATTTTTTTAAAAGAAAAATTGTGGGTCAAAAGCTATAAAGGTAGATTTGAAAATATAATAAAATATTTTTAAAAAATAAAAGGAGTGCGAAAAGAGAAAAGTGGAGTGTAAAAATCACCTTCCTTTAAATATAGTTCATAATTTAAATTTTCTAACCACAAAAAAACTTTAACGCCCATCGTGGACTTTGTTTGTCGCATATAATTCAAAATGCTGCAAAAAACTTGGTTCATGTTTTTTCTAAGTTTAAAACATTTTCAAAAGATTTCAAAAGATGTATATATGTCCAGGGTATTGAAGATCTTGAATCAAGATGGGAAGTTTTACTCAATGCTTATGGACTGAGAGAAAATAAGTGGCTACATGTATGTATGATTGAGGGAGAAATGGGCAAAAGTTTATAGTTGATTTCACTTTTATGCGTATATATATGAGTATATACAATTTTTTTATTTCCTTTCTAGAAACCTTATGCTTTGTGTTATTTAAATTTTTTTTTTTAGGTCTAACAACAACAAAAAGAAGTGCAAGCATAAATATGTTTTTGAAAAGATTTTTTGCCAGAAACCTTATTCTCAGTGAGTTTGTTGTGCAATTTGACAAAGCTGTAGTGGATCGAAGAGAAAAGAAAAGGTTAGCAGAAATTGCAACTAAACAAACAAGGCGCAATTTGCTATCCAAATGGAATGTGGAGGTTGAAGCATCAAAGAGATATACAAGTAAAAAGTAAATTTTAGATTTGAGATTGGAGTTGGAAAGTGATGATAGAATGAAACGTAGATATATAGTTGTGAAATCGGGGACACGAGAAATGAGAAGGTCACTTATATATTCCCCTTTGAATTGGTCAATAAGTTATACTCGTAAGAAATTTGAATTTGAAGGGATTCCTTGTTCATATGTGCTGAATGTATTTCGTGAGTTAGACTTGTCTAGTTTACCTTCTAATTATTATTTAAAAAGATGAATCATTGATGCTACAAAAGGTGTTGATTTTCACTCATATGGGTAACCAAGTTTGAGTAATTTGGACTCATCTTCCATGGTTCAATATAGCGGGATGTTTATATAGCACAAAGAATTATAACAAAAGGTGCAGAGAACCAAGGTATTAAATTTCGAAATTTTCGGCGAAATTTCGCCGAAAATTTCGTTTTTTGGGGGTATGGAAATTTTAACAACAACCTATTAATTTTTCGCCGAAATTTCCCCGAAATTTTCGAAATTTTCGAAATTTCGCCGAAATCACCGAAATTTTCGAAATTTTCGGCCACCACCAGATCTTCTAAACTGTTGAAGTTGGAGGCTAAATTAGAAAGTCTTACAAATTCCCGACAAAAGCATGCTACTGCAAATTATGTGAATGAAGATGATGTAAACGAGATCCAAAGATTCTAGAATGAAAAGTGCTTTGGAATCTAAGCATCCTAAAAAAAAGAAGTCGAAAAGAAAAGGTTAGTACTTATATGTATAGTTAATTTTTTTTACATTAATTGTTTATATTGGAGTTGTGAGATTTTTATCTTCTAATTGTTATATGATTTCTTAACAGATTCTAAGGAACTTAATTCACTTGTTCATGAGATGAGTCGCCCATCATATCAACATGGACATGATATTTTTTTCTTTGTAATTAATGTTTGAAGTTCAAAACTTCTGATATTTGGACTAGCAAATCCAAACATATGAGCCTTATATCATGGCACTTCTTATATTCCTTATAGATTTTCAACTGTTTCTGATCTTCAAGGCAATTCTAATCTCTCACATGGATATCAAGTTATACATCCAATGTCTTGTGATTCTTCATTTATGCATTCTCAGGTTTGCCATTTACCAAGTGTTGTACTCTCGTATATTTCCTTTTATTGTTTCATTATAAACATACAAGGGCTTTAACACTGCTTGAAAGTGTTTTTGATGACCTTTGGCTGCTTAATGAATGAAATTATAACAAAATATATATGTTATACTTAAATTCGTTAAATGTCACACAATAAAAAAACATAAAATGTGAATGCAATCAACTTAGAATTTCTAAGGATAACAAATTTTTTTTTATTTTTATGAAATGAAGTTTATTTATTTGTAGAACTCTTTTGAGACTACAAGTGTTTTGATATAATGATACACAAATTAAGGTAAATGAAGATGTTACGGATGTTTATAAGCAGGAGTAAAATGGTCCTTTCCGCGGTCTCTAGGTTTAAATGAAAACCCTAATAATCCTATCATACCTAATTACCTAGCCACCACTTGTATAGTCGTGCAACTCGACCCACTTCCATCTCCCGCTACTTATTGGTGGTGTATCAATGTCATTGCTCATTTTAGTAGTGTTGTGTTGTCTTCGATAACATCTCTCGCATTAGATCACTATATATAATTCTGTTTCAAGCTATATCGTCGTGAAGGTTTTTGATAACATCTTTCGTATCAAATTAGGCAGATAAAAATTGTAACTCACAAGTCAACGACGCTAGAAAGCTGAAATGTGGTGCAATCAAGCTTGTGGCACCATTTTTGATATGGGAAAAGGGTTTCAATCGATTCAAGCTTCTTTACCAAATTTCAAAATTGAAACTACGAGATTTGACTGATTTGTAATATTCAAAGCATTCTTTGACCACAAAAAATTTGCTTTATTATTTATTCAAGTCTAAAATTCCAAATGAGTAGGCAAACCAAACTGGCAAACACCGGTCTGCCAATAGACAAGAGCCATTGAGTTTGACTCCAGCGCCACTAAATCCTGCTATAAAAGGAGGCCAAACCTAAACACAACTTTTTAACAGTACCGCACTTTGTTGGCGTCCGCAACTGTCAATCTCTCTCCTCCCCTCTTTCTCTCTCTTCCGCACTCTCCTTAAAACCCTAACTCCCGCAAACAATGCCGGAATGAAGCATCACAAAACCCTGCGTTTTGCACTGATCACGCCTTGTTTCATTACAACCCCAACAACAACAACAACAAGAAGCTCTTGATACTCCTCCGGCTCAAAACTCTCGCCCCCCTCAGCCCCCAATTTTACACCTTTGCCACTGTCACTGCCACTGCCACTGCCACTCTCCTCTTGACTCTCTTCGATAAATCATTCTGGTTTTGGCGAGATCGGAGGGAGTGATGGTGATGGCTGAGAATGAGGCTGCTGATGACCAGAGGGACCTCAATGGTGGGCCCAAGTCTCCGTGGAAGACTCCGGGTCCCTTCGATGCCAAGGCGGCTGAAGATGCCCCCGTCATGGGCGCCGAGTCCTGGCCTGCTCTCGCCGATGCGCACAGGCCCAAGAATCCCGAGCCGCCTGCAAAGCCGCCAGCTCCGGAGCCGTCTCAGCCGCCTGCAAAGGTAAAGTCCTAATTGCCCAACTTGTGGTTTTTTGTTGGTTTTAGGGTCCCTTTGTTTTCAAGGAAGCTGTTTTCTATAGGAAGTTGTTATCTGTGGGAATGAGCTTTCAGGAAGATATATTTTCTCCATTGTTTGAGTTGGTTTTTGTGTTTGCTTGGAAAAATGTAAATATAATTTGTGGAACATGCACTTGTAATTCATCAATATTTTATGTGCAAACTTAAATTTACTTCTTTAAAACATGAACCAAAAACGATGGCTTACTTGCACAATTATTTTTTTTAATAATTATTTTGTGTTTGCTTGGGTAATGCTCTCCACCATTAGCGTTACATGCCCCTACTTCCACAACTAACACTTTGATCATGCATAGAACCCTTTAGATATGATAAAAAAATGTCAATAAATCGTTTGTAAAACAATTAGTTCTCATCTAATAACGTGATCTGAAAGAAGTTGGAATAAAAGCCAAAGAATATGGGGGCCACCATGAATTAATAGAGAGTCATTTTGAACCCAAATTTAACAAAACAATTCGAATCCTTCAATTTTTCAGTTAGGTTTTGTAGAAAACTAATTTTCATCTAATTTCTTTAATCCCATTGATAAAAGTTTGCACTAATTGATATAATTTTTTTTATAAATAATGCTATGGATCCCAAATTTTTTTACTTGTTTTAAATAAATGAGTGCTAAAGTGGACTCAAGAATGAATCTATAAGACACTGCCACGTCATTTGGGATCCAAATTTGGGACAAAAATTTTGGATCCCTAGCACTACTCATTTGTTATTATGAAAATGTGCCTGGCACTTTTAAGGAGAACAAAAGAGGGAATAGCAAAATGTTGGAGCATCCTCATTCCACATTAATATGTATGTATGCATGCATTTATGCATGTACTTTACATAAATAATTAAATATACATATCATTGATCATTTAAGCTCAATCCATGTTTCTGGAAATCTTTCTGGAATTTACATGAAAAAAGTTGTTCTAAACATCCTGCTAAATACACATTTTGAAATTTTTATCAATATTTTATTACGTAGAGGACTAGGACAGAAAATTATCAGACATTCACTACTATACTGTCTTACTGTTCTTTAATTCTCTCTCTCTATCTCTCCCCTTCTCTCTCTCTCTCTCTCTCTCTCTCTCTCTCTCTCTGAACGAGCATTAGTTTCACAAAAAAATGATAGATGGTACTTTAGTTCATCTGGTCATTGATGTATTTGCTTTTATATGTTTTGTTTGGTCATCCAGGGATTAATAGCGCAGCAGAAGTCCAATGGGTCTGGAAACTCTAATGCTTCACACAAGCATTCATCATCACAACATCAAAAAACAGGCCCTAAGCGCAACCCAAATGTTGCACCCCCTTTTCCAGTACTGTTACCTTACCATCAACCACCACTTCCTCCTGTTTATCATGCTATGGTACATCAGCCACACATTTCCGCTTCGGGGTATGCGTACCAGCCATACCCTGGACCCATTCCAAGTGTTGAAAATCATATAGCAAAATCTGGATCTGAGACCCCAGTGCAAGCATTTGTGCCACCAGTTCAGCCTCAACCACGAGGTAATCAACATGCTTATGGTGTCAATTTTTCTGCTAGAAGACCCAATATGCAAGAAACTGGTGGCCATTGGAATCATGCTTGGCATCATCAACGAGCATTTAACCCCAGAGAGAACTTTCCTATGCAACAGGGTGTTGGACCTAGGCCTTTCTTAAGACCTCAATTTTTTGGTCCAGCTCCAGGGTTCATGGTCGGCCCAAGTCTTCCTGGTAATCATATGATCCCAGTGCTGAACTGCATTATTTAGATTTCAATTTGTTAGTTAATTATATATACTTGGTACTGGACAATTTTATCTGTCACCTGTATACTTCGAATTTACTTGTCTGTAAAAAGGAGAAATCAGCGTACTGAATGCATTTTCTCAGCTGCTGCTGCTGCTGCTATTTTAGTTTGGGTTTAGGACCAGAATTAGATTCTTTCCAAAATGATTTATATCAATTATACAGGACCTGCATCAATGTGCTATGTTCCAGTTTCACCATCAGGTGCAATTAGGGGACCTCATCCTCCGCGCTTTGTTCCACATCCTTTAAATCCAGGGGCTCCGTTACTACCCTTAGAGACACATACACCAACTTTGAGGGATAATATTGTAAAACAAATAGAATACTACTTCAGGTAAGTTGTTTAAAAAAGACTATTTTCTTGCATTTCTTTGATGATATTGTAATGTTTGAAAAACCTTTTCCTTTTTCTTAAGGATTATGAAATGTATGACTTAAAATTAACCAGAAGTATGAGGTGTTATTAAGAAGAAACATGCACAATGATTTAACTGCTTTCTATTATTATCAAAATTAATATATATATATTTTTCCTTTATCCATAACATAGTCTTCTATATGCGTTCATCATTAATTAACTCTATTAATCTCTTTCTGCCAGTGATGAAAATCTAAAGAATGACCTTTACCTCATTTCATTGATGGATGACCAAGGATGGGTCCCAATAATTACTATTGCTAACTTTAAAAGGGTATGTTTTCACACAATGCATATTGTATTTGCTAAAAGTAATACATGCTGTGCGTTTTACTGCTTGCTATTTGGGTGGTGTTGTTTCATATCAGATTTTTGTGTGTGTATATGTATATACATACATGGAGCTTCCATTAAGGGATCTCTTAAATAAGCTTATTTAAGGGAACTCTCATTGTATTTCAACGATCCAAACCTTCTACTTTTTAGGTCTCCATTCAGAAATCATCCTTGCAAAAAATAAATTAATCAAAAATCATTTGACCGCTTGATTGAATGGTCATCATTTCAAGTTTTTGTCAAAAACATTATGTTTGTCTTTTTATTTGATCATAATTAGATAACTTACTGGTTTCTGAGTTGTCTGTTTCTTTTGCAGCTTTCAATAGACTTAAAAAAATAGACGGCTCGGATTGTTGAGATACAATATGGATACATAGTCTTGTTTTGCAGCTTGCATAGTGTAAATAAGCTACTCTTTTTGTTACAGGTTAAGAGAATGTGCACAGACATAACATTTATCCTTGATTCGCTGCTGGGATCAACTACTGTAGAAGTGCAGGTTAATATTCTGTGCACTTTTTGATGTTTGGATCATGATGTATAATTTTTACTGCATTTCTTTTACGGTGGGGCCAGAAACTATCTTTGGTGTATGGAACGGCAACCTAATGATGTGGTCTGTTGTCTGCTAACAATGGAAGACAACAGTGGAATGACAACTTAATGATATGGGATCACATTTTTCTGTCTCTCTCCTTTATCTTTTTTAAATTAAAAAATCATAGAAGTATCCTTTTTTCTCTCTCTTTTATTTCTTCCTCTTCCTGCTACCCTTTTCCAAACTCTTCAGCTTACTAATAATCACTGAACTGCATGAGTTTTTAAAATTATTTTGTCCTATATTAAAAGCCTTGATAAAATGTGTTTTAGTGACTTTCCCCTTTGCTTGATTTCAGTTTATTTTATAATTCCAAAATATAATGTATGTTCATATTTTCATATTGATTTACTTTTTCTTTTCCTGTCTCTTTATGCTTGTGAGATGCGTAGAGAGGAATGACATTATCATTGTGAGAAAAAAATTTATAAGATGCAAATCAGTATCAAATTTTTATCTTAAAATCTGAAGATTGGCATTTAGAAGTATGGATATGATTGTGCCTTGACGTTACTTGCCAAACCAAAAAAACAAAAATATTGAAATATTTTGTTCAGCAATACCATAGTAGGTTAGATAATACTGTCCTTTAAAAACCAAAAGAAATAATAGGATGTTTGAATTCAGTATTTTATCACTTTATTTTACTAATCCCTTTTTTAGCATGTCTGCTTCATAGTCTTTTGAGCTGTTGCATTTGACTTCTATTTGGGGTCACTTTTATTATCTGGCATAGCATTCCAATATCACTGTAATACTGGGGGGATTATTTTCAAGATTATGAAATGGGTGTTAATAATCATGTGAATGAGTCTCCTTATTTTATTTTACTCTTTTTTCTTTTTTAATTTTCCCTTCTAGTTTTGGGGGTTTCATGTGATTTTGGAATTGGAGGGTCCTGTAATAAAGGACTGGCTCTCTTAATGTAGAGTTAATGGGGGTGTTCATTTAATTCCTAGCTTACTCATAGTACTAAAGGTGTTGGAGTTGGTGTTGCATTTTGTAGGGTAACAAGATAAGGAGACGCGATGAGTGGTCAAAGTGGATTCCAGCTTCTGCGGACTCTATGTCAACATCAAAAACAGAAACTCCATTGGTGCAACTTGAAGATAGGTCTAGCAATGCTCCTGAGAATAGTGATGCCGGTGATGATAGAAGGAGTGCTTTTGAAGAAAATGTTGAACTTTCATCAGATAAAAATAATTTGATGGAGCATGTGTCATCAAATTTTCGGGTTGATGGTGGATCACAAGCATTTACTGGTGATAATGGTTATTTAACTGGAAAGTTGACTTCCAAACCAAAGTGCAAGTCCCCAAATCTTGAAAGAAATCATTACTCAAACTGCCCAGACCTTTCAGAGGGAACTGAGCATGTAAGATTTGACAAACATGGGACTGAAGGCATGCCTTTAGATATGGATATGAAGAATCTTGGTGACCTGTCTAATGATTTTGCGAACACATTTATGCTGGATGAAGAGCTAGAGCTTGACCAGAAAATAATAAAGAAGGATGATGTTTCTCCTGTTAGAAGGTATTTCAAATTTTTTTGTATTTGCTTGATATGCTTTATCTACTTTCTCTTTCTAGTTTCCTTCGTCTCTTCTGGATTTTAAATGTTGGAATGCCACTTTAACTGTTTTCTTTCTTTCTTTCCTTTTTCCTTCTACTTTGTTTTTGTTTTTTTTTTTTAATGAAAAAATAATTCTGGAAACCCTTAAATCCCCCTTTGGGATAGAGGTGGCAAAACCCCAGGTGCACAAAAACACCTTTACCCATGTGTCTCAGGTCAGTGTAGTAATTACAATAACCATAAGCATTGTGTAGCAGGGCCCCAATGCATTGGGGCGTGTACTAATGTTGAAGAAAATAATTGAGCATTGCTTAGATATGAGTAATGTCGCATTGGATAGGTATGATCTTTAGTATGCAATTATTCTTTGATGCCACAGTTACAATTATCAAGTTTAGAGGATACAAAGTTGAGCTAATTTTCTAGTAAAGTTTGATGTGATATCAGGATTAATGAAGAGATTGATTTGTTAAATGTTGACAATGTTTTTGTTGATAAAATTTACTTAGGAATGGGGACTCCTATTTTGTTTTGCCTGCTGGTTTATTTGGAAATGGTGGAACAAGGGGGTATTTGATTCTGACTAGTTCTTTCTGACCTGGAAACTGTTATTGGCATGTATGCTTGTGAGTGGCTTAATGCTAACTCTAGGGACTTTCAGGGTCGCATCGAAGGCAACGTCGGCAAGCTCTGCGATGAGTGTGGGGGAGGGGGAGTGTTGCCGGTCGGAGTGGGGATGGGGTTCTGGTGATGCTCGGGTGTGGGGGAGGGTTCTGCATCCTCCCCCTGTTTTTTTATTTTTATTTATTATTATTTTTGCCAGGTTTTTTTATTCATTTTTAGTGTATAATTTCATCATTATTTTTTAAATTAAACACTAATTTTAGTGTTTAATTTCATAATAGTTTTGTAAATAATAATTTTATAAATACTAACTATTTAATCAGCTTGTATTTTTAAATAATAATTTCATGGTTATTATTTGTGTCTAATTTTATAATTATTTTTTAATGATATTTGGAATGACAATTTTACCCTTAAAATTAACGGACGTATTAATGGAAGTAACGGTCTTGTCCTTATTTGAGTCAAAAATCAAGTTGAAGTCCAAATTTGAATCACTTTGAAGGTGGTATTCTTGTTTGGAGTTGGCATATAAGTTTGAGTCTTGTTGCTAAAATTTTCCCTATTTTATTTGTTGGCGGAATAAAACTGGTGATTGAATTGTTTCGTGGCTCCATTCAGTTTAATGTAATTTGGAACCATAGCATACTTCTTTTTGATTGGAGCCTCTCATTTTTGGCTTCAATAGCATTACAATTTCATGACCATTTGAGATTACACTTTCCTGTTGTTTAGTGGTTTTCTAAATATTTGCATATGGTCGCTAATTGTATGTGTCCTTTATATGATGTGTTGCCCAAAGGATTGATGATGAAGATGATGAGATTGCAGTCAATGATCAGGATGTCCAGCGACTTGTAATTGTCACCCAGGTATACGCATTTAGCAGGAAAGTTCTCTATTTTAAAAAAGTTATTAGTCATGTCATATTGTCAATAAAGTGGCTACCGTAATGTTTTCATTTTATTCCATTCTATATATCTCTGTAGGCATCATTTCCAGTTTACTATTATTTGATGTAAACACTGCTTATATCCTCAAGCATAATAAGATTTGTATTGCACATGGGCATGCATGCCCCCAGGAAATTTCATGTACTATTTGATCTGTGTTTTCTGTTTGGTGCAAATACATCCTCATCAGACCTATATACTGGCACTTAATAAGCCTAAAAGTACATTGTCAGGTGCGCCATCAGGATATTTCTCCAAAAAGATAAAAAAAAATTATAGAAAATTACATTTAAATCAATAAAATATTTCAATATTACATAATGGTCAATGTAAATTTTATTTTCCCATAAAGGTCAATAAATTTTGAAATTATATTCCATTTTAGTCACTAAACTCAATCTACTTTTGGACAATAGTGATTAAAATGAAACTATGAAAAAATGCATTGATTAAAATGTAATTGTGAAATATTTTATTGATTTATTTGTAATTAACCCAAAAAATTATCCCAGTCATTCTATTTTCCCATCTATAACAACTAATCAGTATCAACAGAACAATCTATTAAAAAAGATTGTGCTTACATCATTATCAAAGATTTGTTTTACTAATCATTATTAACAAAACAATCATTAACAACTAATCATTATCCAAGTTCAATATTTTGTTCAGCCAAACAAATCTATCAGACTCATCATGTTTGTTTCTTTTTATTTTTGTGTGTGTGTGAATCTTCATGTTTGTTTGTTAGTTGTTAGCTTTGGTGTTCAGTGGACATCTTGTCTTCTGTGTTGTATGATTATACGATTCATCATAATTAATAAGATATTTTTTTTCAAAACCAAAAAAAGAATAGAAGTATAATATTCGTTCATCCAAGTGAATGGGGTTGAGATGGCTTGCCATTTTTTGCATTAAAAATCTTACGAAGTGTCTAAGGAATGTTCTCTGCTTTCCCTGAGCAGAATCGCTTTTCAATTTTCTCTACTTGCAGCAACTAAATTATGTAATTTTGCAACTCCTTTAAATGGCCAAAAAACAAAAAAAGAGATTTAAAGGAGGGTTTCTATATGGGATGAAGAGTGGAGACTTTGTCATATAAATTTTTCTTAAGCTGCTAGTCTACCACTGAATCATAGAACAGCTGCCTAAGCTCTAGAAAATAGCTGTCCTGAAATTATGTTTTTGTGCATATAAAGGTCCTTTTATCTTTTTCTACTCCTGTTCATGATTTTCCCATGGTGAATGGGACTTTAAGGTCTGTAGCATTTTGATAACTTTACATTTTTTTTTCTGTGCAGAATAGTAGAGTAGGTGAGAGATTGAAAACTGGTGATGAAGAATCAAAAACCATTTCCAATGAGCTTGCTTCTACTATAAATGATGGCCTTTACTTCTATGAGCAGGTTGAGAAAACCTCCTTTCAGTTTGTCAATTACTGTACTTTCACTATCCTAACTTATTATTAATTTGCAGGAACTGAAAACCAAGCGTTCAAACCGTAAAAAGAACAACTCCAGTTATGAAAATAGAGATACAAACTCAAGATATTCAAGCGTTGCTAAGGGATTTTCAAATTTAAAGCCTGGTGAAATATCTGGCAGTAACATTGGAATTGAAGAGTTTGGAAGTTCTAATTCCCGAAAGAAGCAAAGTAAAAACTCCCAAAATCAACAGTCGTCCCATAGACAGCGATTCTTCTCGAGCAACTTTAGAAATCATGGAACTGGTCGGAACTCTCTAGGAATTATTTCAGAAAGCCCACCAAGTAACTCTGTTGGCTTTTTCTTTAGTTCCACACCTCCTGAGAGTCATGGGTTAGTTGGACATGGCTTTTACTTTTATTTATGACATTTTAGATTTGATTCTGAGATGAGAAATTGTAATTATCAAAAGCAGGGGCAACAATGGCAACACTAAGCTAATGTCTAAGCATAATAGCTCTTATAATTCCACCAAACTAATCCAAATGCAAATTTTAATTTTACAGCCCAAGGTCTTCAAAATTGAGTGTTTCTCCCCATGGGTTTCTCTCAGGCAGTAGTCCACCAGTGGGTTCTGTGCCAAAGTCATTTCCAGCATTTCAGCATCCAAGCCATCAGCTTCTGGAACAAAATGGTTTTAAACAGCAGAAGTAAGGGGATGCGATTTTGAGCTTGTGTATACGCTTGTGCATGTTTGGTATGTTTCCTGACATGGTTTCCCTTCCTTTTAGGTACCTAAAGTTTCATAAGCGGTGCCTAAATGACAGAAAGAAGTTGGGAATTGGTTGCAGTGAGGTGGAGATGTCTATGAACTTCTGTTTTCATATTAATTACATTACCCAATAATTAAAAAGGAAAAACAATGAGATCTGCATTTTTTTCTTCTGTGTTCATAGGTTGAAATATTTTATGATTAGATTTTCATCTCCTAAATTTAGCTTTCTTTTCCCCATAAAAAAATTATCTTCCTTTTTCTGTAATCTATCACATCATTTTGTGTTCTTTGTTCCTTGTTATATGTTTTGCTAAAATTAATTTATTGGCTATACGTATCAAATTTACAACTCCCACCTCCACGTAATTGTTGCATCTTTATGTTTGTATATGAGGACGTAAAAGAATCTGTTTTTCTTTGAAATTGAACCTCGAGACAGTTACATGAATATAAAGTAATAATTCACTAAGCCTGGATGTTGGATAAATTTCTTGTTTTGGTTATGTTTAGTTATTGTCTATAGTGCTTGATCGCTATATGTTGTCTTAGAAAATGAAGGTTCAACTTTTTGTGTCTCATTTGGGTGCTCATGTTAATCCTTGAACTAAAGGTTTTGGTCCATTCATTATGCAAGTTCGCGTCTACATAATATAGTCTGGATGCTTGTCTGAATTTGATTTTATTGTTTTCTTTCCTTTTCTGTTTTCCTTTTCAATGTTCATATAAGATATCTGGATATATGATCTCCAGTTATTTCTGGTGAAATGTGTTCCCTTGTTACTTTCCATGCAGGAAATGAATACTTTGTATAGATTTTGGTCCTATTTCCTAAGAAACATGTTCAACAGTTCAATGTATGATGAGTTCCGGAAATATGCACTTGAAGATTCTGCTGCTGGTTATAATTATGGAGTAGAGTGCCTTTTCAGGTTCTACAGGTTAGTGATAACTTATGATCATTTTCCTTTTTAGTGATATTTGGAGTCCCCTTTCAACTTTGCTTATGTTTTCAGCTATTTCATTTCTGAGAGATTTTTTTTTTTTTTTTTTTTTTTTTTTTTTTTTTTTCCCCCTTGCACCATAACAAAGGATTCTAAGTTCGTTTCTCTTTTGCAAATGCATTCATTACTAATGTGTGTGTGTGTCCTTTTATATCCTTATTTCAGTTATGGTTTGGAGAAGGAATATATAGAGGACCTATATAAGGACTTTGAACAGCTCACTCTTGAGTTTTACCATAAAGACAATCTCTATGGCCTTGAAAAATATTGGTAACTATTCTTAACATTGACTTCCTTTCCCTTTCTGATTTCTATGCAGATTGGCTGCATTCTTTGTTTGGCATGGTGTTCTTGTGTGGCATATTATAAGCATGTTGTTAGCTGTTAAGAAATTTGCTGATATTTGAAAAAAATTAAACAACATAAATGTGGATTTGTTGATGAGTAACATTCTGCTAAATGATAAGGAAACCAATGTTTTAACTTGTGAGGCATAGGCCTTGAGGCATGGAAGCATAAGCTTTTCGGTATATAACTTATAGTAATGGAAAATTACAATTATATAATATGTAAATATATTTTTTATAAAATTATATATATAGCACAAAATACCCTCCCTAGATATCTTTTACACTATTATTATAGGTTTGTTAGCATTAAAAGTCCTATTTTACTTAGTATATTTGTATTAGATGTTTTATTTTATTTAATATTGATAGTTTTTCTCTATTAGGTTTTTATATCCATTTAGGAGTTTTATTTTTTGTCAAACTGAAGATTATTTCGACTAGCATCAATAGAGATAAGAATAACAATCCAAGGCTTGCAGCTTCAGTTGGCGAGAACCAAGAAGGTAGGCATAAGTTGGTAAGAAAAAGAAGGGGAAGAACTGAAGAATGAGTTTGAAACCCTATGGTATCGGGGGGAAGGGTCAAAACTCAACTGATGAAGGGAGATGAGCTGTGTGTTTTGTTTAAACAGAACACCAAAACTCACTGTTTCATTAAAAGGAGTCAGACAAAGGGACAAAATGACGTCTTTTGTCCCAAAGATCTCAGAAATAAAAGTTAGGTTGTCCCTATTGTGAGGCTTATGTCTCAGGCCCAGGTCGTGCCACCTCTGCAGAAATGTGTACGCCTAGCGCTGCCTCCTGCCATTAAACATGATTGTTTTTTTCTGAACAACCCTACGCCTAAGGCGATCTGGCACTACCTCACACCTCAAATACACTTTTTAAAACACTGAAGGAAACTGAGTGGATAGAGAGTCGGTGAAAGATTCTTATCCTTTGTTATAGAAAAAAGAAGAGCCGGATTTTCGGATGGGAAGGTTGATCTTAGCGCTTTGTTACAGTCCGTGTTGATAGGTCTGTTTGTGAAAATTGAGGATCAGCTTGCATATATTGGTTTGGACAGGCTTACCTAGTTGGAGGGGAATTTGGTAAAGCACTACGGGTCTGAGTGGCCAAGGTGAGCAGTGTAGAGTAACAATCCCTAGAGATGTGGCTTTACAATGGGACTATCATTTTGCTAGTGGTAAGATTGGTTGGAGCTGTGTGATACGCTCACTTACACTGAAGTTGGTTTAAAGAGAGGAGATGACTTTACAGCACTTCACCATGGCTCACATGAAAGGTATTGAGCTTGTAGGTAACTTAGGATACATTTATGACGGTGATGAGTGAGAGAAATTATTACAAAGAGAGAAGTTTGAAGTGGATTTCATGTTCTGACTAGCCCCTATTTCTTTATCCCATCCGTATAGCCTGAAATCCAATTTTTTTAGTGCATCAGATCCTTTGCTCCATGTATTTATAGTTAATTAATGTCCTGCTATACAATTACAATTGAATGGTTTTGGCAACTACTGTGCCTAAAGATGATAGAATGGGGAAATGATCTCATGTTGAAAAGGGGAAAAGAAAAAAGGTAACATGCAAGTTGGTGAATTCAAAATCAATCTAGTAAGCATATCACTGTTTAAAGTGAAAACATCTGGTCTATTTGATGCCATAATTGTTGAATTGGATGCCAATAAAATGATGTTCGGAGAAACTGGAATGCGTGCCCTTTGCTGTTTGTTTGAAATTATTCATTTTGGTTTCCATTTAGTTTAGAGGATTTGTAGAAGGCTCCATGTTCACCTATTCTTATGCTGAAAACATACTAGGAAGGTAAACTTAATTTAATATAGAACTCACATGGAATTGAGCATCTTTAATTATATAATGAAAAAAATTTCCATGTAGCACTGTCTTAAATTGAATGGTAAATTAGAGAATCTGCTAGTTATTTTTTTGTTGTACAAGTTGTTGTATGTAAGTATATTTTTATGATTTTGCAATCCTCATGTATGTGGCAGGGCATTTCACCATTATCGTGAACAACGGGATCAGAAAGAGCCTCTAAAGAAACATCCAGAATTGGATAGGTTGCTAAGGGAAGTGTACCGTAGCTTGGAGGACTTCCGTGCTAAAGAGAGAAGCACTGCCATGAAAGAGAAGTCATTAGCTGCTGCTAGCAATAAGTAATGAACTTGATGACATCCCAATTTTGAAAGACAATTCTGACAGCTTTACAAGGGAGTCAGGTTGCAGCGTTTTTGGTGTCGAGGCAAAGAAAGAAGGAGATGGCTTCTGTATATTATGTATTGATGGATTTTACAGCTTTGTGAGGGAGGAGGGGGCTGCCGACTGCTGAGTTTTTTGTTTAAGGTTTTGTTGGCTCCTGGCTTATCTTTTATTGGAGTTATCTGCAAGCTTGAAGATGGCGCCTCTGCTTTCTCTCTATCATTTCAATCCCTACCTGGATTGTAACTTGTACATAGGAAAAACCATTTTTGTTTTAAGAAAGAAAGAGTGACAGAGAGGGATGGAAACAAAAAACGCAAAAACCGCAAAAAAAAAAAACAAAAAACAAAAAACAAAAACAAAAAACAAAAAAGAGAACTTGTAGTTTAGACCTTGTGGAAATAGACCAATAAGAGTTTGAAATTGAATTTGTTTCTTTAGCTCAGCATTTTATCTATTTGTTCTTTTGTGATCGGTTGAGTTTTTTTTGTAACATTTTTGTTTTTAATTTAAGATAGAGAAGTAATGATGAGAGAATACGCATAAGAGGTGATTTGTATGGCATAATTATGACATGGTCCAAAAGAGGGTAGTTTTCTAATCTGAATGGCATGATTTTGACTAGTCTATTTATACAAATAAAAGAATATCAATATGTGTAGACACTAAGTTCTTGTTATGCTGCAAGTTTTCCTTGGTTTAAAGTGAGAAGGTCCTTCTCTATATTCCATTTTAGCCCTTGCTTCACCTTCCTCTGTTCTCTTTCTTTTCTTAATCATCCCTTCCTCTCCCTTCAAAACCCTAAATTCATTCTCCCCAACTCTTACCTCTCCACCACTCCCCATTTTTTCCTCTTCCTCTTTCTCTTCCTCTTTCTCTTCCTCTTCCTCTTCCTCGTCTTTTGCCTTTTTCATTCTCTTTTTTGCCTTCAGTATATTGGCCTTGATCGATTCGCATTATCAGGTTAGGTCCATAATAGGTGATACGATAATAACACAAAAAATAAAATGTCGGGTTAGTGTTTATTTATTTTTTGATTGTTTGAGAAATCATTAATAATGAAACTATGAGGGAATTACAAAGTCATGCCAGAAGGTCATGAAGAAAATCAGGAGCTTCACCAAGCCAACTCAACATCGAACCACAAGACAACCAATGTCGGGTTAGTGTTTTTGGCAAAACACAACGACACGTTATATTTATAAAACAATATATATATTTTTTTTTGACAATTTTTTAGGCTCTTATTTATTCGTTGGATGGGTTTTCTTCTAAAATGGTTAGAACTCTGTTATGTAATGTGTTGGACATAATTTTTAACGGATTTTAACTATGTTATGCTGGTTTTTATATAGCTTTGGATATTTACTGTCTAGTTAACCCTAAAAAAAAAAAAAAACCAAAGAAACACGATATGACACAAAATTAATGAATCAAATTTGAGTTTAGTATAATTTTACATAACACAAACAGTTGTTTTCTTGGGCTTTATTTGGGCTTCATAATTTGTTCTACATAAGACTGGCCTTCAACATATGGATTGTGGAGTTAAGCTGCAGTCTATTTTGGGTCCACTAAAAAGAGCACATGCAAATCCCAATTTTATTCCATCCTCCTTTTTTTTTTTTTTGAGAAGTTATTCAATCCTTATCTTTTAGGTCTTTTCTCTTTTATCTTGCTTCATCCAATGAATTCACAATTGACAGAAAAAAACAGAAGAAATAATACAAAAGAGACTTTGGTTACCTAGATTTGCTACAAAACTTACTCTTTCAGGCAAATAACACTTTTATGTATTAGAAATCTGGTATAAGCAAA
>QANT01003585.1:0-13533 GCA_003254885.1 Purshia tridentata | reverse complement strand
AAAGAAGTGGCAGAAGATAGCTGCTCTGGGGAGGAGAAAAATTTCATACCCATCAAGAGTCGTTGGTAACAAGTTGAAGGGTGCAAATGGAGATAAAGGCAGTTTTGTTGTCTACAGCATTGACAAGAGGCGTTTTGTGCTGCCCTTATCATATCTCTCTACCAACATTTTCCAGGAGCTTTTCAAACTGTCTGAAGAAGAGTTTGGAGTATCAAGCAGTGGGCCTATCATATTGCCATGTGATTCAGTCTGCATGACTTACATACTCTCATTTGTCCAGCGAGGAATGTCGAGCATAGATTTGGAGAAAGCTTTACTCAGCTACATTATTAGCAGTTGCAGCTGCAGCTCCATAATTTCTTCGTTCCATCAACCACACATGCATCCCAACACTACTTACTCCATTCTTTGTGGTTACTGATGATCAGTAGATATCATTTATACTTGCATATATTTGTCTATGAGCTCTATCTGTACATATAATAAAGAATAGGCCTCTTCCTTACAACCTTATCTTTCCAATTATTGATGACTTCAAGTGAGCCAAAGGAGCCTTCAGATTGGCAAAATCAGAATCAAAGTGCAATTCACAAAGCAGTTAAATTAAAATAAAGAGTCCGCTAGTTACATAGACAATCTTTTAAATTAACCAAAATTAACCAAAGCCAACCAAAAACTTACTTGAAGCCCACCCCCAAGAAAACCCACAATAAATTTTATGAAAAAAAAAACATATTGGGTAACAAAAAATCAGACCCACAACCTCATTGTAATTTACACCACAATTTACAACACTGAAAAAATTGCCTGCTACCATCTTTCAACCCATATTTGATTTTTCAATGGAAAGCTTTAGAGCATGCAACGTGAGCCTCTGCTTATATTTCCTCTAATTGATTATCATTACTGTTCAAAAGATTTGGGAACCTTTCCCGCAAGTTAAAATGTTAGCTTCCCTCTTCATCCATGGTATAGACTGGTATTTGCCATAACTTAGTGTTCTTCTTTGGATCATCAGTAAGACTAAGATCTGTATCATCTTCTTTGAATGTTCTGATGAACGTTTTAGCACCCATCATGATAAGCCTTTCGATCATGAACAATTGGTAGTTATTCTCAATTAAGGGATCCAAGATGTCGCTATAGTTTGATGAATAAGCCATTTTGTATCTGCATATATGGGTCAAACCATAATAATCAAGGTTAGTTGGGACTTTGTATGAATCCCTACCTAGAACAGTTGTTTTAGAGCCAAAAAGGGCCTTCAGGTTGGCAAAATTATAATGACACTACAATCCAAAAAGTAGTTAAGGTAACATAAATGCAGTAAGCCCACCTGCCATTAAAATAAATAGATAAAAAGTACCTCTTCCCTCCTACTAAAGAAAGGTAAACACATGAAAATTGAGATTCCATTGTGAAACTTGAATCAGTGTTGGATGCTCTTAGTTAAGAATTAGTGGCAGAAGGTGCATTTGATACTTGACAGTGCAAAAATATGCAGCTCCAAATTTCACTTAAAATGAAAATCTAAAGGTCAACCTCAAGGGTAATGACAAAAAGAACATTACATTAGCAAGGCAACCATAGTGCATGGGTACACGTGATTGATTCTGAACCAAATATCCAATACTCCAGTGTCAAATAATTTAAAAGTTTATGAAAGTTACTCTGTGTCCGACTACTTCAGTATCAACTAATTCAGAAGTTCTTATACCAAAAAAGAAAAAGTACGTAAAAAATTCTTGCCAAATGCATTTTAATTATCAATCATGAACCCTAAACTTTTTCTGCCAATGTGATCCTGAACTTAGATTCATAGCTAGCCTAGTAGTTCTCGAGGGACTAGATTAAGGTGTAACTTGCTAGAAGAAATAACATGAAACAATGTGAGAGAGCAATACTTAACATAACATGCATGACACATGGTTAGTTGTGGCATGTAAACACAGGTTTTCATCTTTCAAGTAGATGGTGCAGAGAACCTGAACATGCCTGAGAAGGATGTACCTGACTGAGAGAGGTGAAAAAAACCCTGGGGTCCTCTCATTTGAAGCAATAAAAAGAGTTCGTCCAGGTGGGACCCATTTTTCAATTCTGTGGAGCATAAACTCTGGGCGTGTATCCCTGTCCAGATGAGGATGCAGGGTCCTGTCAACGCCAAACCTGTCCTTCCTGGTCTTAACTTTATCCCCACGACGAACATGAATGGCATCATAATCACCGAGGAGTCCCTTAATCTGTGAAAATGGCTTGGTCAAAGTCCACATTAGCACAGATATGCATAGGAAATAATCTAAGGAGAAACAGGATGACCTAGAGCAATTTTTCGGAACATAAAAACATACACTTCTTTCTTAAAAGTCGAAATGCTATCACAAACTTTACTAATGCTACATGTTACAAACTTAAGCAAAATACAATCATAATGCATAAATGAATTCAAATTCAGACCCAGCTTGTATTACCCTGATGCTTGAAGTGAGTTCAATGCAGTGATATCATAAATTATTACATAACTGTTCTGAAAAGGAATTCCTGTGTTTTTAAGTGCTGAGAAATTATTACTCATAAGAATTCATATGTGATCAACTATAACTTAATCCATTTCAATTTCCGAACATCTTACAAAGAAGATACTCGATATTTGATGAAGATGAAACCTAAGAATAGATCAAATAAAAGAAATTTAACACTGTAAGTTGTAGGTACAAGTAGTCAGATAAATCTACTATTGAGGCAGCAATCAAACATACAACACTTTAGCTTAAAAAATGGAAAACTTGAGGGCCGTTATAAACTGATTATACTATTTCATAATCATACTCTAAACAGAACCTGCTAACTTAAATAACTAGAGAGCCAAGAAATATTCATGTGTTTCCCTACAATATTTCCAGATTTTCTTGTTACACAAGCACAATTTGGGCTATACTAATAACAGTGATTGACATGCTGACATATTATACCTCAGAATCATGTTGCACAATAAGCAAGCAGATGAAAGAGCAATTGTGTGGAAGCTTTATATAATTGTCAATTATGGAAATAAAAGCTAATGGGATTCATATATTGCATACCTTGTCAGCTGCATTCCGTAATTTCTTCGCTGCCATTGAGGGGAGAAAGGAGTATGGCAGAATTATAGCACTACGGTTCTTTCGATCCTTGCACTCCATAAACCTACATGACTAACATTATGAATACCTCAAACAACCAAGATTGAAGTTTAACCGAACACTCATAACTAAACTTTAATAAACATATCTTGGCTTTCATTAATAGATATACAAAAAATGCAATCAAAATAAACTCAAATGGAACTTTTCAATACATCGACTCAGTTAGTTAATAAAGTAAATGCCAAGCTACAAAGTCTATAGGTTAATAGCTAGAGCAATTTCCTAGAAGTGTAAGTGATTGTTATTTAAAACATATCTGACAATTGTACTAGACATTGCGGCAGGTTTGATTCAATGGTTCATAAAATATCTGCAAGTATTGGAAGAGTCTGCAAACTATATTCAAAGTGCTAATCTACATTAAACAAAAACTACATTTGAGCTTTCTTTGTTCCAAAAAACATGCACAACTTTTATCTCCAGAAGTCAGGTGTCAACCGCACCTTTCAAACAAACATCAGTGCTTTTATTCCCCCTAAACAGCAAATCTCAAAGCTTTCAACAATAAAGAAAATAAAATAAGAATGTACCATGAAAGAGGGCTTGCAGTTCTGTTTATCAGCAAAATATTTGAGAAACGACTATTCTCTTTGAGAACAACACGACTAATTCCTCCCACATGAGCAACTCCCCTATCTTCCAACTTCATACTTGTTGTTAGCACCTGATACCACAGTTTTGAATCGTCTAAAATTACTGGTACAGTTTTCAATATGAGGTCCATATCATACAAAGATTCCATGGAACAAGAGTTTGCTGCCCACCTGAAAAATAAAAGGAAGCCAGTTCAGATTGTATGCTATATGCATTATAATTAATAAAAATATATATACAAATAGAATATGGAGGTAAAGTACATATCTAACTCTATCCATGTCTCAATTTTATTTTTACAAATTCTGAGAAGATTACAAACTTGAAGCAGCATATTGACCCATTTTTGGCAACAAGTAGAAGTGAAACTCTCCACAAACAAAAAAAATTCTCTAGAAACCCAATTAATAGGTAACAACTTACATTTCTTCTGAACTTGCATTATTTGAGTGAAGAAGGATCCCTTTCTTATTGTGTATTGGGTTGATACACATTCTGGAAGGCATTACAAAAGTTCTGCAAATAAAAGCACTAAATTACTAAACAAGATTACATAACATTACTCAATCAGTACTCAATAGATATCAGCTAGGTGGTGAATTACATGAAAGTGCTAGTTTAGTGATTATTATAACTGATTACATATTAATAGAGCTTGCAATCACACTAAGTTCAATGGGGGTGAGCAGCGCTATTCTCTGATGAACCTATTCCAAATTTTTTGGCTCTGAAAATCGTATTGATAACACATTAAACTAATCCTTATCATAACAAATCTGAATTTCCACAATTCTCTGTTTTCCTACCTTTTCCCAGCAACCAACCAGAGCATAAACTCCAAAAAACAAAAACAAGAAACAAATAAAAAAAAATTCAATAATAAAAAAACTAAGAATGTACCTCTTAAGGAACATGGCCTCTTCAAGAGCACACCGGAGGCTGGACTCTTGATGGCCCAGACCCTCACATGATTTGCAGTGCTTTCCAGGGCAATCAATTCTGTTGCCCCAGTAGAGGTACTTCTCGTGGCCAATATGGCCGTTCTGGTTCTTCTTCTTGAATTCGGGCACCATTTCTAGGGTTTTTGAAAAGGATGAGAACCCATTTGTGGAAACAAGAGAGGAAAAGAGGAAGAGGAATCCAATGGCAGCTATGCAGATGGCAAGGAAGATGATTGGGGATCTGGGTCCTGGTTTGGACTTTGGGTTTCTTTGAAATGGCATTGGAGTTGGACAGGGTTGGGGACAGGATTGTTTGTTAGGGTGAACTAAACCTCCAAACTGAATATATATAATTTTTCATGAATCTGGATTTTCAATAATCTAAAATCGT
Organism: Purshia tridentata; assembly: GCA_003254885.1. NCBI lineage: Eukaryota > Viridiplantae > Streptophyta > Magnoliopsida > Rosales > Rosaceae > Purshia > Purshia tridentata. The sequence continues at coordinate 8,425 of QANT01003585.1, read as the reverse complement.
GCATGCTATCAATCATCCAAGCTATACAACTCTTCCTTGTGAGTTTACCAGTCATCACTCCCTTTGCTACCCCAAGGAAAAGGGCAATTCTAGCAAAAACAGCTGCAGATAGAGCAATATCAGAAAGTAATAATGCAATTAGCATAGGCTTAACAAACTAGCACATAAATGAGGTAAGAATTTGACGAATATACAAATTACCCACAATTTTAAACCCATCAAGTTAGTCATCACAGAAAAAATTTAGATCTAATTAATCATTTTGAAACCGCTACACTAGAACAGTGGTTAAAATTCTGTTCAAACAGCAAAACAATGTATTGGATTCAAAAGGCAATGTTTATAGTCTCATTTCCGAATTGTTGAACTGTTGAATTTCAGAGCAACCAAACAAGAAATACCTTCTTTTTTCTTGTCTTTTTTTTCCTTCTGGTACCAAATCAGCAAAACAAGGGTCCGAGATTGGGACTGAGAGAGTGAGCGTGTCAGACACAGTCACAGTGAGAGATGGAAGAAGAACTCTTCACATCTTCATGGATGGCCCGCTGTCAGGCCTGGATGGGTCATATTGAGTCTGAAAAGGTTTTTCCTTAATGGGCTGGGGTGAGAGCATCAAGGCTATCTAAGGCTGAGGTGTGTTAGGCCCATTTTGCTGGGTTTAATTTTAGAGGCTTCTAATTGCATGCAAATATGCAATGCAACAATGTGATCATTATTACCAAAAAAAATATAATTTGATCATTTATCACTTTTTTTTTTGAAAATCTCCATGTTTGCCTCTGAATTTATGAATCAATTAAAAAAACAAATAATAATCTTATCATTACCATACTAATTAATTTTATCATGCTTTGAATGTTTGCCTAAGAACCTCACACTATGTTGAGCTATACACGTTCCTTCACATATGATGTCATTTAAGCCAAACAAGTGAACAACTTATATTAAATGACGTAGAAGCACGTATAGCCATTTGGCCTAACATGTGTATAGCTTGTAATATGATACCATGAATAATTCTAGATTTTCATCTCAAAACAAATTAGCAATTAGGAACTCATCTTGGCCTAGATACTTTTCTAACCTCGAGGACAAGGCTTTTAAGGAATAATCAAAGATGATGGATCAAATTGAAAGTAAGTGCAAAGATACTTGTAGTAAATTGCAAAGGATTAAAGTGCATAAAGTTTATGAAATTAAAAAACAAGAACAAGTGTGAAAGTAAAGTTCGGATAACATAAAGACAACTTGTATTGAAATTGAAATTAAAGGCCAAAATACAAACTAAATTTCATTAAAATTTAATGAACAAAAAAAATTAATAGTGTTGCTATTTGCATACCAATTTCCTCTCACTACACACCTCTCTCCTTCATTCATTGAATTACAATTCTAACCCCTAAACCAGATGACCATAATACCCTAATTACATACCTCAAACCACCCAAGACCACCTCCAAGTCCAGACCCACCCTGACCCCACCATCGTTGGCACCACCCCATTGCTGGCAACAGCCTCCCATTCTCTCTCCTTACCTTTTTGTCTATTTCCTCTCTCTCCTCCCCTCTATCTCTTCTATGCCTTTCTCTCACATCTCTTTCTATCTTTTCTTTCTTTCTCCCTTTTCTTCCGTGCTAAGAAAAAGGTCAGGCCAACCCTAACCCTTCCGCACCCGGCCAGCCCTGCCCCACCTAGTACTAGCCCTGCCTAAAAACAGACAGAGGAAGAGAAAGAAAAAAAGAAGGGGAAGGAGAAAGAGAAAAAGAAGGAGGAGGAACTCCAGTGACAAATCCAGCAACCAAAGGCTGTGGGTTGGCTGTAGGTGTGCAGGGGATAGAATCAGGCTTGGGTTGGCTATGGGTATGTGTGTGTGTGTGTGTGTGCGCTTTATTATTATTAATTTTTTTGTGGGTATGGGTATTTTGGAATTTTTAGGAGTGTTCTTGAGAAATTGTAAAATTCAAAAAGTTGTGGAGTGTGTTGGAGTAAGAGATGTGTAGTGAGAAGGAAATGAGTGTGCAAATAGCAACACTCAAAATTAAAATCAATACTAAGTCTTGTAAAAGGCTTAACAGAGCATAAACAAGAATTAAAGCTATGAAAAGACTAAGTTTATTAAATTATGATTTTAAATGACTTTCATAGAATTAAAAAGTCTAGTAGTATTCAATAAAAACTTTTAAAGAGCCTATAAATACCTAATAATATTCAATTAAGACTTTTAAAGAGACGATCTAAATAACATTATTTTTTCACAATTATGTATAAAAAGGCATAATGTGAATAGCAAGTTTAAACATTAAGGCCAATCCTCACAAAATAGTGGGATACATCTACTTATTTTTAAGAGTAATTACAAATAAATCAATAAAATATTTCACAATTACATTTTAATCAATCCACTTTTTTATAATTTCATTTTAATTACTATTGGCCAAAAGTAAATTGGACTTAATAACTAAAATAGAATATAATATCAAAACTCATTGAACTTTATGAGAAAAGAAAATTTGCATTAGCCATTGTGTAATATTCATTAGAGAAAAACACAAAAAAGGATGAAATGAAATTAATTGACATGAGCATCCAAGAACCAGCGTCGCGCCCATATGAGCACCTTGTCGAAATATCAAAATCTGAAGTCAGGGGCCACATCCATTGCCCAAGCAAACTGTGGTGGCATGGTCTGAGCATTGCCATATATCTGTGTCAATAGCGAATGGTCAAGTAAATTTACAAACATCAGCAGATTCAGAACAATTACCAAATCTTGTAAGTACTAATTAACAAAATGAAAAGAAATTAATGGGCACCTTCTCAATGGGAAGTTCATGTTGCCTGCACCATGCAACAAGGATCCTCGGGTCACAATACTTTGCTATGCACGATCCCCATGCCTCTATCATTGGCTTCGTTTCCATTCTCGCCTCCATTCGAATTTTGTGAGCCTTAAAATTTAATTCAGCTGTCTTCCTAAGCAACCTGTGTCAAAACAAAAATAACAATGAACCGCCATCAAAAATTGGTTCAAACAAGTAAACAAGTTAAATTACTTTTCTCGGGACGAAATGGTTGCCCAGCACCCTCGTCTTCTTAGTCTGTCCATACCGGCTTTCACCTCTGCCTTACCGATCTGTAACAAAAAGAAATTAGACATGCATGCATTTCAAGGAAGAAATTAGACATGCATGCATTTCAAGCGTCACAAGTAGGTTCATGAATGAAGACAAAGAGAGAGGTCCTCTTTCCATTTTGGAAAGGTAGGCTACACCATAACCTTACTTTTCAATTATAAAGCATGCATGAGAACCCAAGTATATATTTCAATGAAGTTCCAGATAAGGTCATTACATTAATCTCATGCATCTTCCTCTCGTATGCATTATTGCACTCTGAGATAGTACTAGTACGCAGATTATTATAAATTCTGTGAGTAACCTGCAAAGTGAAATAAATACCAAATAATTACAGATACCACTAAATCAAAGAGAAGAATATGACTAGCCAAGTAAAAATTCTCCAGGGATAGACCATCTTCACCTCATCGATGGATTTGAATAAAACAACAAGTGGATGTTCCAAAACATCTCCCTCTTTAGTTTCCTTGTTCAACTGCCGGCAGGATAAAGGAAAAAGGAAGAGTAAGAATCACATTAAAAATACCTAAAAGCCCGTTTGGGCCTAGCCCGTTTGGGCCTAGCCCGACCCGGCCCAAAAGCCCGCAAGACCCAAGCCCGATGGGCGGGCCTTGGGCTTGTGTATTTAAGCCCAAGCCCGGCCCGGCCCGGCCCGAAAATCTTTTTGGGCTCTTCTTTCCAAGCCCGAGCCCGGCCCGAGCCCGAAAAATTAGGGCCGGGCTAGCCCGGCCCGGCCCATTGCCGACCCCTAGATGCATTGTATGTATGGAACAAGTTTGATGTAAGGCCAGGCATTAGTTTGTTCAGATGTTTATTCAATTGACAGGTATCCAATTTGTCAAAGAGATCAGCACTGCCATGCTTCCCTAAAGCAAATAGAAAAAAGAAAACCAAATAAAATTAATGGGCTTTGGTATGATATATATTCACGAGCTCCAATCACCACAAAAACAGGACATATCCTAAAATTAGAAAACCATACAGAGACTCACCAGCCTGGAACTGTATAATGGCCTCGTACACAGGAAGCTCAACTTCCACAGTAGTTTCAGTGATTGAATCTTTACCATATTTAAACTGATTTGATCAAAAACATATATAGTTGACCTGTTATTTAGTACTGGTGATAAAATACACTCATAAACTAGCTACCTGCAATGATTTAAGATTCATATAAATAAATGCCAGGCAGTGTGATTACCTGCAACGAGTTAGGGGCAATTGCTTTTACGTTGTCTACTTTCAGTGTGCAGCAATCACCAGTACCAGCTTCATTATCACCCTGCAGGAAATACAAGTCAGGCATGCGTAATTCACTCTGTCGACTGGTTAGAGAACAAATGGATTGTCAGTACCAGCTTCATTATCACCCTGCAGGAAATACGAGTCAGGCATGCGTAACTTACTCTGTCGACTTGAAGAACAAATGGTTTGAATTATCATGCATATATGTTGACTCTCTCTTTCTCTACAATTTGAAATTAGCTACGGAGATCAGCTATTACACCATTCTGTTAATATACTGATGCTAGCTGGAGAGTAAACATACATTAGGTCTGGCTAAAGTTTACACTAGTTGTAAGCCTACATATATACAAATTAACCTTGTATAAAAAACCACAAGGCACTAAAATTGAAAGACCAGTTGCTTTTGCTTACTCAGAAGAGTGCTTCACAAACTCTATAAGCATTATCCTAGCTCCTACTCAAAGACTGGCTACATGTACACTTTTCTTTTAGATAGAAAAAAAAACAAATCACAGCATCCACGAAGGTTCGCAATCATGCATGTGTGGGGGGCAAGCAAAAGTTTGTATGTGATTGAAGAATCTATATATATAGGCAAAGCTGAGTTAAGTCCACAGATTATACCTTCTTATTTCCAGCCCCGAAAGAATGTTTATCAATGAGATAGGTAGCAACTGCTCTCTGCCGCTTTTTACAGCCTGCACTTGTAAAATCCCTAGTGTATTTAGCCCTGATATTTCCTATGTACTCCTACACTCAAAATAGCATAGCAGGTTTTTTCATCAATAAGATGAAACTTAAGGCCTCTTAACTATATGTAATCGAAAGATTTATAGGCATATATCTGTCTAAACACCTTCATCCTCCTTGCTTTCTCACATCTATTCCTGGCAGTATCCATTCCAGAAACCAGAGGCTATATGTAATTATCTACAGACGACAAAAGAAAAATTATCATTATCATCATCAAAACATTCAATAATATTGATATACCAATTATAAAAATCATTCAACTGCAGAAAAATTGCCCAATTCCCAAAATTCCCCAGCCCCAAAGAACCCCGCAAAAAAATAGTTTGTACTCATTCTATTAATTAGCAGAAAGCTAAAGTGAGCAAAATACAAAAAGATACAAAAGAATAAAACAATGTAGATTACAGCCGCCTAATAGTTTGGTTATCTTCAACTAATTTTTGCCCCAGAAGAAACGCTCAACCTACTCCAGCCAAGTAACAGAACAAACTTAGCTGACCGAACTTCTATAATTTCAGGGAAACTTAACAATGAACAAAATTAAAAAGGAAAAAAAATATATATATATATAAACCCATTGTTCCATTTTCACGTACTCATGATCAATTTCCTCTACTTTCTCACAAAACAGGTAGAATGCTCAATTAAAAAATAACAAAGGTAATTAAAAGAATAAGAAGAAGAAACGACCCTAGTTAATTAATTAAAATAAAATATGGTAATGAATCTAATAAAGAAACCCTAAATTTCAAATCACCATAATCACAAAAGTAATCAGACACGATATCATAAGAACAGAGATCAGATTCCTTACCAGGTTTGGTATCCGTTTTGATACTAACTTTTAATTTTTATCATTGAAAATAAAAGAAGAGAGAGATAAAAAGGAGGAGATAGATAGAGTACCAAGCCTGGAAGGAAATCTGCTCTCATAAAAACAGATAGAGACATGCAGGGAGATCAAACCCTAAAAAGACCAAAAGCAAAGAAATAGGATGATACATACTTATTCGTCAATGATTGAATTGGATTTGCAGTTTAGATATGAATATCAATATTGAAAACCACATATATATCTCATCTAATGTGCAAATTATATATATATATATATTAAATTATTAGATAGTCTATATATATTTGTATATGTTTAATTTATATTATAGAGTAAATCAAAACCCATGTTATAATTTATAAACTATGTTATTATATAGTTTAAGGTGTACAGTATTTTAAATTAGTTTGACATGCAATGAAATCTTATAAAAATTATAAATATATATATAGTTTATTGTTTATAATATATAATATATAGTTTATTGTAGTTTATATACTAATAGTATATAGTTTATAACTTTATATAGTATATAATTTATTATATCATATAGTTTATAATTTGTATACAGTATATATATAATATATAGTTTACAGTTTAGGGTATTTTTAATTAGTTTTTATATGAAATCTATTGTATAAATTATAGATATATATACTATATAGTTTATAATGATTTATATAGTATATAGTTTATGTTTTTATCCGAATAAAAATTCTTATGTAGAATAATTTTTATGTTGTGTAACTATTCAATAATTTGTATGTTATTATCCATTATCTGATCCGATCAAATTTTTTGGATATTCAAACTTGTTGAATAACTGTAATAGTGGATGCAGCACTCAAAATTAAAATCAATACTAAGGTCTTATAAAAGGCTTAGCAGAGCATAAACAAGAATTAATGCTATGAAAAGACTAGGGGTATTTAATTAGAATTTTAAATGATTTTCATCGAATTAAGAAGTTTAGTAATATTCAATAAAACTTTTTAAAGAGTTTATAAATGTCTAATAGTATTTAATCAAGACTTTTAAAAAGACGATTTAAATAACATTATTTTTTCACAATTATGTATAAAAAGGCATAATGTGAATAGCAATTTTAAACATTAAGGCCAATCCTCAAAAAATAGTGGGATACATCTACTTCTTTTTAGGGTTAATTACAAATAAATTAATAAAATATTTTACAATTACATTTTAATTAATTCACTTTTTCATAATTTCATTTTAATTACCATTGACCAAAAGTAAATTGGACTTAATAACTAAAATAAAATATAATATCAAAACTCATTGAACTTTATAAGAAAAGAAAATTCACATTAGCCATTATGTAATATTCATTAGAGAAAAAAACAAAAAAGGTTGAAATGAAATTAATTGACATGAGCATCCAAGAACCAGCGTCATGTTTTTTCCAAGTACCGCGGCCACATGAGCACCTTGTCGAAATATCAAAATCTGAAGTCAGGGGCCACATCCATTGCCCAAGCAAACTGTGGTGGCATGGTAAGAGCATTGCCATATATCTGTGTCAAGTAAATTTACAAACATCAGCAGATTCAGAACAATTACCAAATCTTGTAAGTACTAATTAACAAAATGAAAAGAAATTAATGGGTACCTTCTCAATGGGAAGTTCATGTCGCCTGCACCATAGCAGATTCAGAACAATTACCAAATCTTGTAAGTAATAGTTAACAAAATGAAAAGAAATTAATGGGTACCTTCTCAATGGGAAGTTCATGGCGCCTGCACCATGCAACAAGGATCCTCGGGTCACAATACTTTGCTATGCACGATCCCCATGCCTCTATCATTGGCTTCGTTTCCATTCTCGCCTCCATTCGAATTTTGTGAGCCTTAAAATTTAATTCAGCTGTCTTCCTAAGCAACCTGTGTCAAAACAAAAATAACAATGAACCACCATCAAAAATTGGTTCAAACAAGTAAACAAGTTAAATTACTTTTCTCGGGACGAAATGGTTGCCCAGCACCCTCGTCTTCTTAGTCTGTCCATACCGGCTTTCACCTCTGCCTTACCGATCTGTAACAAAAAGAAATTAGACATGCATGCATTTCAAGGAAGAAATTAGACATGCATGCATTTCAAGCGTCACAAGTAGGTTCACGAATGNGAATGAAGACAAAGAGAGAGGTCCTCTTTCCATTTTGGAAAGGTAGGCTACACCATAACCTTACTTTTCAATTATAAAGCATGCATGAGAACCCAAGTATATATTTCAATGAAGTTCCAGATAAGGTCATTACATTAATCTCATGCATCTTCCTCTCGTATGCATTATTGCACTCTGAGATAGTACTAGTACGCAGATTATTATAAATTCTGTGAGTAACCTGCAAAGTGAAACAAATACCAAATAATTACAGATACCACTAAATCAAAGAGAAGAATATGACTAGCTCAGTAAAAATTTTCAAGGGATA
>QANT01003584.1:0-31871 GCA_003254885.1 Purshia tridentata | reverse complement strand
TCCTCTCCCCAACCCCAGAAATTCTATGTTCTTGCTGGAAATGTTAGAGGAAGACTGTTATGATATTAATGGGTCCAATTGAATTAAATGTAAACTTCATTTGTCATGTTATGCTGACAATAAATGCATTACATAATTTACATATTGGCTTTATGTATTATGTTCTTGAACTTTTGATATCCACTCTTCAATCTTATCTTCTTGATAACAGGATTCTCCAAGTAGTGTGAAGAGTCTATCAGTCGCTGTTTCTGTATTTGGACCACGCAAGATAGTCCAAGAACTTCTCCAAAATAATCTTCCCTCTTGTAGTCGTTCTACTCATGAGGGGGATAAAGAATTGGAGGCAGATCTATTCATACACATGTTCAAGGAAATTTTTGTACCATGGTGTTTGCATGAGAATAGTAGCTCTTTAAGTGCTCGACTTGACCTGTTACTTGCATTGCTGGATGACGAATATTTCTCTGAGCAGTGGGATACTGTAATTAGATATGTTACTAACCAGGAGCATTCTGGATCTGCCCCTTGCTCTTTAGACTGTGACCGCATAACTATGTTGGCAATGCTCCTAGAGAAAGCAAGAGAAAAAATTACAAACAGGAAGGTAGGAGAAGCTTCCGGCAAACAGAATATGAACAACCCATACCACTGGCATCATGAGCTTCTGGAATCAGCTGCTATTGCTGTTGCTCGTTCCCCTCCTCCCTTTGGAACTTTGAATTCTCAGTTTTTGTGGTATGAATGGAAATTATTTTATTTGTTCTTAACTGATATTCCTCAGATGGGAGTAGCTCTGCAATTTTAGTCCTTGCTTTCCCATGGCTGGATAATTTTCTATTTTAAGGAAAGCTATTGATCATCTGTGCTGAACTTGATCTATGTATAGCTGTGGCTGCTAATTGTAATTTTTAAAGGACTATTTAGTTGTTTATCTCTATACTAGAATAGAATATAATTAATAAATTTTAATGATTAAATTTCAATATTGTGTTTCATGACCTAAACTTTTTGCCTTATCCGCAGTGCTGTTGTTGGTGTTTCAACAAAATGCAATCAAACTTCTTTTGTGTCAAGAAATGCATTGATCCTGATATTCGAGGAGATTTTAAAGAAGTTGCTTTCTTTTATTCTGGCGTCCTCTCTTACTTGGGTTAGGGAGGCAGGTTCTTTACTGACTCCCAGTTTATTGACTTCTGGGGAAAACAATATTGGGCCAGAATTTAAAAGTTCCAACACCATGTTTGAGATGGCTCAGTTTGCTCTTGAAGTACTTGATGGCAGCTTATTTTCCTTGAAGACACTTGGTGAAGAAAGTGGGCTGGTTTCAGTTATTTTATCTGCAATTTTTATAATTGACTGGGAGTTTCAGGTATTATTGACAGTAAGAGATGATGTCCCCGATGATGAATCAAAGGAAAAATTGAAGGCCAGGCTGGGATTTTGTGAATCTTTTCATGCTTTTCGATGTAAGATAAGTAATCAATTCTGGAAAAGCCTCAGCTTACACAATCGAAAGACATTGGGGAGTAGTTTGATTCAGTGTATGAGATCTGCCATCTTCAATGAAGATAAACTAGATACAGAAAAATTCACATCTTTGTGCTGCTTGTGGATGCTTGAAGTTCTTGATTGTCTCTCTCAAGATCAATATGAGGAACAAAATCTTTTAGACCAACTTCTTTGCAAGGGTGATAGATGGCCTTTGTGGATTGTTCCAGATTTTAGCAGCCCAGAGGGTTCAGTTGTCAAAAACTACTCCGCTGATAGCCATGTGAGTGGAAATTATTAAAATTGGTACCAGTTCTTTTATGTTAAACATTTTCTTTTGATTCTTGCACACTTGTTGATTTGTGGTGTGAAATCTGGATATCCATTCGCTTCTTTTATTAGTTATGGCTCCTTTCACTGCTGTTGGTATTGATTTTAGTACAAATTTATATTATTATTTCATCTCCCCCAACTGGCAGGTTCCTGAATGGCACAGTAATAAAGGAGAAAATATAATTCTACCCCCAAAATAATTTGTATGTTTGTATTGAACTCACCGAAGATTGTTGCAGAGCTTTCTGCACTTCCACAATCATTACTGAATAACAAACTATCTTGAGAAGTAATGAGATCTATGTTAAATATAATCATCCATCATTTAGGTTCAGAAGAGACTTAACCCAATACACATGTTATTGATACTAGTTTGTGCTTTCTTTCTCACAGTAATAGAATATCAACCTGTTTCATCCTAATTTTACTTGTACTAGTGTAAGAGCGTGCTTAGGTTTATCTTCAAATCATTTTACCAATTTGTTAAATTGTTTATGAAATCTTTTATTGGATGGGATGTACAGGGACTTAAATATAACAAATGTATGACAAATGCAGGACTTTGGCCATCACAAGTTTGTTTCTTTTATTGACAAGATCATCTCAGAAATTGGGATTGATAGAGTTGTTGTTGGTTATGTCAAACATAGTTTCCCTCCCTCTGAGGAAACAATAAATCACGAGCTTACTCGATCTTGGCTTGCTGCTGAAATATTGTGCACTTGGAAATGGCCAGGAGGAAGTGTTGTAGCCTCATTCTTACCTTCACTGAGTGCGTATGCCAAGAGTAGAAATTACTCTTCCCAAGAGAGCTTGTTAGATTATATTTTCAACATTTTGGTTGATGGTGCACTTGTTCATGGAGGATGTGCTGCACAGAAGTTTGTCTATCTGTGGCCTGCTTCAGGTGATAAAGTGGAGGATATTGGAGAACCATTCTTGAGAGCTCTTGTAGCTTTTCTTTTGACTTTGTTTAATAATAATATATGGGAAACAGACAAAGCTATGGATCTGTTTGAACTGTTTGTAAATAAACTTTATGTTGGTGAAGCAATAAATACAAACTGTTTGAGGATTCTTCCTCTGATTGTTAATATTCTTATTCGACCATTAAGTCAAGGAAGCATCGGATCTCATGACTCTAATAGAGATACTCAACCGGAATCTTCTGGGGAAAATCATGTACAGGATACTATTGAAGGCTGGCTCCAAAAAGCTCTATCGTTTCCGCCTTTGATCACATGGCAAACAGGACAAGGTAAATGCTCGTAATGTTTTACTGTAAGTCAATAAAAAAATAAAATATACTAATGTTTTCAGTAATATACAGTATAATCTGCTGAGAAATTATATTAATGTTTTCCTTTTTGATTTCTTCCTGCAGATATGGAAGATTGGTTTCAGTTGGTTATATCTTGTTATCCTTTTAGTGTACCAGGGGACTTACAAACACTGAAACTGGAGAGAAAGATTAGCCCTGCAGAGAGAACACTCCTACTTGAGTTATTTCGGAAGCAGAGACATGGCGCTGTCACGTCAACCGTAGTTAATCAGCTTCCAGTTGTGCAGATGTTGCTGTCAAGGCTAATTGTTGTTTCAGTTGGTTATTGTTGCAAGGAATTAGATGAAGAAGACTGGGAGTTTGTGTTTTCTCAGTTAAGGCGCTGGATTCAGTCAACTGTTGTAATGATGGAGGAAATTGCTGAAAATGTTAATGACACTATCACTAGTAGCTGTACTTCTGATAACCTGGATGCTATCCTTCATGAGCTTGGGCAAATTGTATTCATTTCAGATCCCTTTCCTATAGATATTGCCAAAAATGCCCTCTTATCATTTTCTTTGTCTTGTGGACCTTTTGGTCTCCAACAAGCAGAACATGCAGATAACATAAACGCCCTGGGAACAGAAAGATGGGGCCCCATAAAAGATCGAATTTTAGAAGGTATTCTTCGATTGTTCTTCTGCACTGGCATTGCTGAGGCCATTGCAAGTTCTTGTTGTCATGAGGCTGCTTCTATTGTATCGTCGTCCCGAATTGAACATTCTTGTTTCTGGGAGTTGGTGGCCTCAAGTGTCATCAACTCATCAACAAATGCTAGAGATAGAGCAGTGAAGTCGGTTGAATTTTGGGGGCTGAGCAAAGGACCCATTAGCTCTTTGTATGCGATCCTTTTTTCCTCCAAAACTGTTCCTTTGTTGCAATATGCCGCTTATTTTACTCTTTCAACTGAACCAGTTTTATGCCTGGCTATTGTTGGAGAAGACAAAACTTACTTGGATGGTGTCACTAACAGCGAAGAGGATCCATCCCCTCTTGATATGTCAACAGAAACAAATATCCATTTGAAAGATGAAATCTCTTGCATGATTGAAAAGTTACCTTACAAGGTTATTGAAATGGATTTGGTGGCAGTGCAAAGGGTAATCATGCTTTTAATTAATAGCAAAATCAATCCTTTAGTTCTCATTGTGTTGCTATATTGATTATTTTTCAAAATTTCAGGTACATGTCTTCCTTGCATGGTCTTTGTTGCTATCGCATTTATGGTCTTTACAATCATCATCACCTGCAAGAAAGAGACTGGTCCAGTATATACAAGATTCTGCTAATTCAGTAATATTAGATTGCCTTTTCCAGCATATTCCTCTAGAACTGTGCATCGCACATAATCTTAAGAAGAAAGATGCGGAGCTTCCTGCTGGTCTAGCCGAAGCTGCAGCTGCAGCAACACATGCCATCACAACTGGTTCATTATTGTTTTCTGTACATTCTCTGTGGCCTGTTGAACCAGTGAAAATGGCTTCACTTGCTGGAGCAATGTTTGGTTTGATGCTCAGCATTCTTCCTGCTTATGTAAGACAGTGGTTCAGTGATTTACGTGACCGTTCTACATTATCTGGAATTGAATCCTTTACAAGAGCATGGTGCAGCCCACCTCTCATCGCAAATGAATTAAGCCAGGTATGTATAGCTAGAAAGAGATGCTTTTGTTTTATGTTAGTTTGTACTGTTTCTGAGGTGTGGGTCGCCTGACATAGATGTGTTGTGCTGCTCCATAATGTGGGCTTATATGGTAATGTAACTCTGAATTTCAACTCTCATGCAGATTAAAAAAAATGAAATTGCTGATGAGAATTTTTCCATTAGCGTAAGCAAATCAGCAAATGAAGTTGTTGCTACCTATACAAAGGATGAGACCACAATGGATCTAGTTATCTGTCTTCCTTCATCTTACCCATTACGGCCTGTTGATGTTGAATGTAAAAGGAGCCTAGGTATTAGTGAAGTGAAGAAGAGGAAATGGTTACTGTCTATGGTATCATTCGTTCGTAATCAGGTAAATTAATCTAACCTTACCATTATACTGGATAATGTTCGCTTTCCACCCAATGGCAGAAGGAAGGCTCAGGGTAGAATTTTCCTTTTTCTTGCTATTGAAATTTGATTTGATCATGAGAATATATGTGGAACCAGCAGCACAGACTGAAATTGGGTAATTTGATCCAACTCAAGTTGTGTGTTTTTGGCAATTCCTGTGGAACCTAAGGGTTTTTGGGGAGGGATGGGAAGGGTAATCTTGTTCTTTCATAAAGAATAGGTGTAATTAATAAATTTAGGTGAGTGAGACGAAAGGGAAGCCCAAGATGACATTAATACATTTTCACAAGAGCTTATGTGGTGGATAATTGTTTTTACTTGTGTGATGCAGAATGGAGCTTTAGCGGAAGCTATCAAGATATGGAAGCGCAACTTTGACAAGGAATTTGAAGGTGTTGAGGAGTGTCCCATTTGTTACAGTGTCATCCATACTTCCAACCACAGCCTTCCTCGCCTTCCATGCAAGACCTGCAAGCACAAGTTCCATTCAGCCTGCCTCTATAAATGGTTTTCAACTTCTCACAAATCAACTTGCCCATTGTGCCAGTCTCCATTTTGACCTTGGACATCAATCCGCAGTTTTGGTTGATTGTTAGTCTTCATAAAGAAGATGATCTTGATACAGTTGAAGAGTGAGTGTATACAACATTACAACCAGAATCCAGCTGTGAATTATTGCGTAGAAGAATTAAATGTTCAATCATTGAAATATATCGATGGTCCAAGTATCAACGATGGAGCTTTTGGTTGTGATTGGCTGGCTTTTAAACTTGATTTGGAGAATGTGGATTCTACATATTGAGCTGAGCTCTCACTACCATGCGTCCATGCTGAGTGCAGCAGAGTCACAATTTTTTGAATCCTACAGCTTGATGCTGAAGTCTAGCCATGCATCTTCACTCGTGGAAAATGCTGAGAAGTAGGAACCTTGTCTCCAAGTACTAATTGCATGAGATTTTTCTTTGGCCTGAGTTGGTCTTCAGATTTTCCTTAGATGATCATGATTTATCAATAGTTTAGAATTATGAATGTGAGTAGAAATTTGTTTCACTTAAGATGTCAACCTTCTGCAAAGGTTTGGATAATTAGAGTGATCAATACAACATCTAATTGATTGTATACTTTATAATTGCCCTTTATGTTTTTAAGTGTACTTTGAAAAAATACTTCTTTGATATATATAGCTGCGATTTAAAAACAGAAAGGCCAATATATAGCTCAAATCAGGAATTCTTATGTGCTGTGGGAGTATTAGTATAGTAAACATGTAGAGCTCCCCGATTTTGAAATAATCAATGGAAAAGTAGGTATGTGTACTTGTACCAGCATATAATACTGAGCGTTACAAGTTCCCCATATACATCTGAAAAGGCAACGAATATGAATCCAAGCACACAGTTAAGAGATTCAGCCTTACAAGGGTAGCCCCATTTTTTATTAGTAGCCCATTTAACAGGCACTAGAGAAAGAAAGCATATGGACTGTGGGTGCGTGTTCTCGAGATTACCAATGTCGATTATGCCTATCCTAAGTTCGGATGCATACAACAATACTCAAAAACGGAAAGAAATCTGGAGCCAACTCGAAAAAGGCAACACTGAAATTGGACGCAGCAACAAAGACAAAAATCTTACATATAAATACTGTTGCTTCCAACATCAAAACTACAAAATGTGAACTGATCTACATATGGTACATTGTCTTCAGACACTTATCCCGTTGGCGAAAGAAAAATTATCCAACTAGAAGTTCAATGATGAAAACAGAATAAAAAAGCAGTCAAATAATAATATTGAATAAGATCAAAATCAAGAGGCCATGAGGCAAACAAGTTCTTCCATTTTGTCTTCTTTAAATACTGTTACAAAATTATCTTCCGGTTGTCACCGCATCAAAGGAACCAACCATCTCATTTCTGCTCCATTTCCATTAGACAAGTAATATATCTTCTTCCAGTTTTCCTCTGTGAATGCTTCACGACGTATAAGCCTCTGTCTGCCATAGAAAACAGTAGAGAAGGCTGAGAATCTGGAAGTTTGCAAAGAAAAAGCACTGAAATATATACCTCAATCTAATATACTATCAGCAGCATTGCAACCTTGGCAAGCATTCACTCGCATACCTTAGATAGTAATGGCAAACAGCTGCTGCTTCATCTAAAGTGTAGCGAGGATAGTTAAGACGAGCGTCTGCTGGCACATCTGGCAAGTCTTGGCGAAGCTTTCCTACTGCTGTTGAATGAGAAAAAGCACCCACCATCATGTCCTCATGCATCATAGATCTAAAAGCCTTCACCTGCAAGAATGTGCACACATCAGTCTCTAATAAACAGCATATTGCACATACACCCAAACTTAATTGCACAAAAGAGATAAGACCAACATCTCAAGAAAAATGAGATTATTTGAAGATGTAATACTAGGCCTATAAACATAATGTTAAATGGACATGCTAATGTGCCTTGGCAGAATAACATTTTACAAGTATGAATCAACATAATTCTCAACCAAAAGTGGGTGCCTACCGTAGCGAGTTCTTTAGCATGTATTGGTTGAGTAGAACGAACAGTTACTGGCTCTTCATACTCACTGAATGTAAACCAGTTATTATACTGCAGGCAAAAGAATAGAACAATATAGCAAACTATTGATAGATTACAACAAAGGTCTAGAAAGAAAATTCATCCAAAGAACTTAGCATTACATAATATCAAGTGATGATCCGTCCCACCTGATCAATTGCAATAAGCACGGGGGTATCTTTCACAAGAGATAACTCCTTCCTCAAACGAACAACCACCCCAACAGCTGCATGAGTATGTTTGATTCCTGTATCAATCAGGTCATATAGAGTTGAACCTTCAGGCATTGCCATAGAATCAATTCCATCTTTCATCCATCCAACACCAGCGCCCTCTCCCAATGGAATAGGATCAAATATTTGGCACGACAATTGTCTTAAGCGTGACTCATTAAATTTCAGGAAGTCCTGGAATGAAATGGCACAAAAGATGAATAAAAAGCTGAGAGATAATCAGGAGCATCAAATCCAAGAATTGCATGCTGCACTGAGGTTCATATATTACATCACATAATTTCAAATACATCCATTTAGAAAATCACCATATTTAGGCATGATTTGCCGATATCAAAAAGGTTTACAGACTATACTTAATTGTCAATGATCTATCCAAGATTACTGATCCCAATCTAAGTTAATAGTTCATTATAAAAATCTAGATATGACTTTTAGCTAATGAGGCAAAAAGCTTTGCAATCTTGCCTTGAGAATGTTTTCGGCCTGAACAGGTGTGTCCCAAAGACCCGTTTGTGGGTTTTTATAGAAAAATCCTCCATGAGTCCACTCCCTGCCTCTGGGGACATAAAAAACCAACCAACCTTCCTCACGAGCCCAATGCACTAGCATTGCAAGAGCAGTACTCTTTCCACAGCTTACAGGACCATCCAAGAGAATCTGCTTCTTAACTTTTGGACCTGAAAACAAGTACAAGGATACAGGCATCTTAAGCGTGACCCAAAAAAATTGCCACAAATTTGTTCCTCAAAAGAATGATGCACAACATAAAAGCAACTAAGTATGCATTGTAGCAGAGGTTATCTAAAAAAACCGTAAATCCATGAAAAGCATAATGAGGCCTTGTAAAACTAAGCAGCCCAGAAATCCATACTATTTTCTAGCTTCCTAGTTTACAACCCTACTGATTAACGATAAGTTAATAACCCTTGGAATTCTATGATTGTTAAAAGTGGGTCTTCAAACTGGAGTTAAATTATAAAAAAGTTACAACCAAAATCGCTCATTTCAAATGCACTCCAAATCTCGAGCCAAAGTAATCAAACAAAAAGCAAATGATCAATCAATGTGAGAAGCAATGGCACAGACACCACGCACCTTTGCTGCTAGCTGATGACAATGGCGGGTCCACAATCCGTCGAAAATTATCACGGAGCTCAAGAAAGCTATGGCGAACGAGCACGGCGCTCTGCATCGCCTCCTCAAACTCCTTCACCATCCCAATCGGCAGCCCCTCCGGCAACACCTTATTCAATTCCTCCATCCTTCAAAAAATTAACATCCCAATAAATGCGCACACACATATAGAGACAGAAATTCTGCAACTTTGTTAGGGTTTAAGGTTTTTACTTGAGCTTGAAATAGGAGCAGCTGTCCTTGCGTGTGAGCTGAGAGAGTTTCGGGGTGGAAGTAAAAAGAGGACGACCATTGGGTCCGACATCCAGCGAGGGGTCGTTTTCATCGGCTTGGAGGCGGCGAGCGCGAGCCTTCTCGTCGAAGAGAGCCGAATCGACGTCGTTTGGGTCGTCATCGCCGGCGGCTGCGGCGGCTTCGCCTTTGGAGTTGGTCTTCTTGGCCTTCTTCACCGTCGACTTGGTGTCCTTGGACGAGTAGTTCAGCGTTGCCGTGAGTCTCCATGGGCCGGGCCTTGGGCCTGTCGCTGTTGCCCTTCGAAGGATGGTCCTCAACATTTCTCGCTCCCTGAGGTTTTGCGAGGTTTTGGGAAGAAGTAGAAGAAGAACAGTGTGCTACTGGGAAATTGGTTACACTACACCAGGTGGTGGGTAAAATTGGAATTTTAAAATGAATTGGGCCTGGTGGGCTGCCTTAGGCCCAACTTTTCTCTGTTTTGTGCAGTTGGGTATTGGTGCTTAGGCCCAACCACAAAGAAAAGGCCGAAGCAGAATGTCATGTCATGCATGGTGAAGGAAGAAGGGAAAGAGATTAATAATAATAATAGTAACGACAAGAGTTATAGTCATATTCATAATTTCATATAGTGCTGTGTGCGGTATGGGCATTAATAAGAAGCTATGGGGTTAGAGATTGTGCCATTTGTGTGATCCAACTCAGAAGCCAAGATGACAAGTATTAATTTGTATAATTAGTTGCCTATATCAAAGAAAAATTGTTTATTACTACAAGTTTCGACATAGATTACCAGACGTTTCAACCAAAGAAGAGTTTTGTGAATCGCAATTGTCACAAGCTATGAAACTGTTATTCATTGACATTTTTTATGTGTGCGCGTTAATATTTTAAGTTGAGCAAACATTATATAGAAGGATCACAATTCATTATTCATGACATCTCTAATAGAGGGGTCTTGTGAATTTACCAAATATAATAGGAATAGTTTTTTTTTTTTTTTTGGGGTCAGAATGAATAGTTTTTTTATTTCTAAAAGAATCATGATATATTGGTATATCACCTCACTCGATCATCATATAAGTTATGATTAATTTCTGCAATATAAATGTTATTATACATATATCAGTGATAGTCAATTAACTATTATTTAACATGTGGGGAACATGATTAATGAAATGGTACTAATTAATGGTGCATCATTGCTAAAGATATGGTGAACAAAATTAGGGGTGCAAGTGCAACGTAGCTCTTAAATCTCCCAACTCCCATCACGTTGATTGCCTCCTATGTGTCATTCCATTTTGGGGAATGGCAAGTGGCTCAATGACATGCGCATTTGGTTTGGGGATTTTTTCGGTGGCAGAAATTGACAAGTAGTTAGGTTTTCGTTGGCATATTATTCATTAATTAATTGCAATTATTGCACTACACACCCACTAGTGAGTAGTGACTAACCCATGCCTGTAATTAGGAAAATGCATCAGATTTAATCTCACATATAGCATTTAACATTATTCATAAACCCATATTTAGTATCAAAACGATACATCTAATATTATTCATAAAGCATTCATAAGCCTGCATTTTAGTATCGGTGGCTGCATGCATGTTTTTTAAAAAGTTTTTTTGAAGGAAATGTGGTTGCGAACATTGTCAGCGTCAGAGAAATTGTTTAAATATGGTGTTAGACTTTAGAAAATACTCACTTGTGGTTAAATATTTTTTTATAAAACATACGAGGCTAGCACTAGGACCTTTTTTTTTTCGGGGTCTAGGTTAGCACTAGTACTTAACTTTATATATATGAATCATATGATCACCAGTCATGCATCATTATCATTCATATCATAGTTAAGTCGTTAAAATTAAGAAGTATATTATGATGAAGATTTCTAGCTCCAGTTCTAGTTATATAAGCATCTCTAAAAGAAGAAGTAAAATTGGCTTTTCAAATTGGAATTTACTGACTTATGTGGCAATTTGAAGAGTTTATTTACTTTCTCGGTTGAAGATACTATAATTGATTACTAAAAAGTTATCTTAAATTTGTAGGAGTAATTATAAAAAAAAAAATTGACTATTTACGAGCACAACAGTAATATTGCAGTAAAAGTGTAAAACTTATATATCATATCACTAATTAATTAATTGTCGTTCTTATTTTTATCATTTTTTGGAGATATTGGGAGATAATGGCGCGAGAAAAAGTTCTTTGAAATGTTCGTTATGAGTTATGACCAGCACAAAAAAATATATATATGAATTATGACTCTTGGCCTTTGGACCTAATTAAGTTCCAATTAAGGAGACAAAAGGACGAAACAAAAACCATAGACTATATAGTAATGATGCATGTGTGAAAAGCAATTGTTTGACTTCATAGGTCTCAATGTGTGCAAATGCAGGGGGGAACTTGGATACTATAATTATGTTTTTCCACCCGTTAATATAAGTTATTTTAACAACAAATTAATAACGCTATTTAAGATATTTCTCTAGTTCTCTTTAGTATAAATCTTAAACATTTAAATTTAAATCTTAATTTTACCGATTAATACCGAAAATATAAGGAATAATATTAGAATTTATTCGTATCTACAATTTTTTTCAAGTAAATGACGTTTTTATTTTTCAAACATAATATTTATTAAGGATTTATTTTGGACAAATGAGAGATTGAATAGTATCACCAACACCCAATAATTATTGACCACTTTTAAACATACTATTGTTCCTAAATAGTTGAAGGGTTAAGTTGTTTGTAATAAATAATTGATTTCAAGAATTGTGTGAAATTTACCCCTCCATTTAAGTTCTGAGCACTTGTATAAAATATAGTATCTTATTTGATGCAACCGCCCAATTTCCACTATATAATCACCAAGCAGTCGAACTGAAAGCCACATACAGCTTGCTTCGACCTCACAGAACTGGCAAACTCTCAAATCTCAAGCATGTCTAGAGGGATCGGAATAGAAGAAGAAGAAGAAGCACGCAACGAAACGACAGTGTTGGCTTTGTACGACGCCTTAACCTCCAAAGACGTTGATGTCGTCCACCTCCTCCTCGCACCCTACCTCGGGTGGTGGTTCCACGGCCCGCCAACGCATCAGCATTTGAAGCGCCTACTCACCGGTGCATACGACTCGTCGCCCTTCAAATTCGCTCCTCTCTCAGTTGTTGCCTTCGGGTCAATGGTGCTGGCTGAAGGCTACGACGAAGGTCGTTCGGTTTCATGGGTGCATGCATGGACCGTCACGAATGGGATAATTACCCAGGTGAGGGAGTACTGCAACACGTCCGTCACGGTCACCCGGTTATCGTCACCCCAAATTACGTCACAGTCGTCAAGGAATTGCCAGAGTGTTTGGCAGAGTAAGCTCTCTGATAGCAAGTCCGTGCCTGGCCTTGTTTTGGCACTATAGCATTCAAAGGCCAGGCTTAGTATGTGGGGTGAAGCAAATTGTAAGGAGGTGTGTTGTAATAATTGTGAATGGAATGGTGTGCTTTATGTTGGAATATGGAGCTTGGAATGGTGTGCTTTTGTTGTGTGTAAGTTGGTATCTCAATTGAATGAAAATATTTTTATTAACTTTATGAACTTGTAAGAGGATTTTAAATGGTTAATTATGGTTTTATTGGAAGAAGTCCCAAGGATTCAAAGTAACACAAATACTAGAGATATGTAAAAGAACTGCTAATACTAGGTAGCATATTTATACACTCTTATGATTAAGATAATTTTGATGCTTCTTGAATTTTTTATATAGTTTTCACATGACATTTATATTTAAATTTTCAATTTCTCCAAGCCAATTCACACCGTAATCAGTAGAGTGTAAAAAACCCGAAATCGAGCTTAACTAGTACTAGAGGGCCATCTTGCTCATTTTCTACTTTTGATTAGTTCACATAGTACTCAATTTCTTTTCGGAATTTCCAAATTGACCTTCGGTATTCAATTTCATCCATATCATTCAAACAAATCGAAATTTCCTTTTCACACTTAGAAGTATTATTAAACTGCAAAATACTGTTTTGACCGGACCATAAACATTATATTGACTGAAAATTTTTAGCACCCCTTTTCTTTTCCCTTTTTAACCAAAAAATGGGCCATGGCTGGTTGGGCTCGAAGCCTTTATCTCTGAATGGGGGACCTTGAGTTGCCGGCCATGGCTGATCGGCTAAGTCTTTATATATAAGAATAATAATATTAAAGAAAACAGTGATCAGCGTTGAAACGCTGCCGTTTCGAGCAATCAATGCGGTGTTTGCGTATCCATATATAGTTGATCGGAAAATTTCTATTATATAGCTAGCACAACATGTGGCAATGAGCGCTTAAAGCACTCCCTAGGATCACTCTCCCACAGCTTCATCATCTGATCATCTTCCGCCTGATCCGAAACCCAAACGTAGATCACCGTCACCCACGTGTTGAAATACTCACGTAGCTGAGTAATCATTCCCTCCTTGACAGTCCACACGTGCACCCAGTAGGCCGTGGAGTTCGATCCCTCCCATCCCTCCGCCATCACACGGTCACCAACGGCCCTGATGCTCCGCGGCCTGAATCTGAACTCCACGTGTAATCTCGATTCTCCGGCAGTGAGCGTCCTCATCATGTGCTGGCAATGCGGCGGCCCATGGAACCACCACTCAAGATCGGGGCCCACTAGCTTTGCGGTGGTTTCCGTATCTTTACGGGCCAAGGCCTTGTAGAGTGCTTTCACAATTTTTCTGTGAGGGGATTCCGGTGGCCGCTTTTCCGCCACTAATAATTCGCCGAGAGTACTTGTCTTTTCCGCCGGCGGCATTTTGTCGCTGTTCGATTGCAATTTGTTAGGAATCTGAGGACGGGTACGCGAATTCATATATATAGGCGAGTGAGATTTATTCTCTCATCACGTAACATTTTTTATTATAAGTTTATTTATATATTAAATTCTTTTTATGATTGGAGAAGTGTTCGATAGTTGAGGTATTGCTGTAGCTAGTTGTATTTTCCAATCTACACCAACAGGTATGGGCTCGATCACTTGATAATATAACTTATAAGTATTAAGTTATATTTACTATTTTAGTCATTAAATCGATGTGGAGCGCACGTGAAAGATTGATGTTGACTAATATATATATATTTTTGTGTGCATTTATGCTAAACAAGTCTGTTTGAGATTCTTAATTAGCAGTTGTGCCTAATTATATTGCTACAGAATATGCTAATCTGGGGACGGTTTGCTTGGTCCCTGATACAAGTTCAAATTGAGTTTCAACAGATGAAAGTTTTATCAATTAATTTCTACAACTTTTCGGGAAGCCCAAAAATGCTAGCAGGGAAACGAATATATAATATGGCTGGGAAGAAATTCAATATAGAAATAAGATGAAAGCGATTATACGAATTTTATAGTTTTGGTCAACCAAAAATAGTCATATTAGTGCGCATACTTTCTATATATATCGCTAATCAGCTTCCACTAAAGTATCTTAATTTTAAATAAAGTTATTTGAAATATCTAAATAATTTATTCTTTTCAAGTGTTCATCCAAAAATTATATATCTATTATATAAGACTTAAAAAAAAACAAATTGATTAAATGCTATTCATCTATTTATATGATCACTATTGAATAATATTATCTTTGAAATGCAATGTAAATCTTCATATATCTTTACTAAACTTGTCTAATGTGGGTATACGTACGTATGTCTACGTCGAATGTGTAATACCAGTAACTGACAAGAGAGAAGACCTACTAATATATAACTGCTTATATCCTCATATCACTACAAACCCACGCAGTTGTTTGAGGTAGTATAACCACCATCCACAACAAGGTTATGACCACTCACATACTTTGATTCACCACTTGCAAGAAAAAGAGCAGCCTCAGCTATATCTTCAGCTTTTAGAGTTGCACCCTTTAAAGTCGCTAAGCCTCTCACAAGTTCCTCTATCTTTTCCACTTCTCCTTCATCATCATCTTCACCATCTTCCTCACAGCTCCTCCAAGCATTGATCAACATGGAAGTGGCAACCCCAAAAGGATAAATACAATTAACCCTAATCCCATACCGACCCAATTCACAGGCCGCGTTTTTGGTCAGGCCCACAATGGCATGCTTTGAGGCCGTGTAAGCATGAGGCCCAAGCCCACCCATCATACCAGCCACACTGGCAGTGGAGATTATGCACCCACTTCTTCTGGGAACCATGACTCTAGCTGCATGCTTCATCCCCAAGGCAGCTCCTCTGACATTCACACCCATAATGTGATCAAATTCATGGGCATCAAAATCCATGATGCTCTTGTTTTTTGATAAGTTTCCGAGAACTCCGGCATTGTTGAAGAGAATGTCTAGTCGACCGAAGTGGGAGATTGTGAGGTTGATCAAGTTTTTGATGTCTTCTTCTAATGTTACATCGCAACCTGCATAGATTGCTGAATGATGCAATGCGTTTGCTAAAAGAGTGCCACTTGTGTCATTAATGTCTGCAATCATTACCTTAGCTCCATGCTTCACGAAGACTCTCACTGTTGCTTCTCCTATTCCCCGGCACCACCTGTTACGATTGCTACTTCTCCCTCCAACATGTACAAGGCCAGAGATACTATTCGATCATATTTAAAAATTAAGAAATAAATGATCAAGATATATATTCACTAAAGCACATTTTATATATGCATCCAAAACTAATTAATCTAGACTTCCTTTAGTTGCAATTGCCAAATAAAATCTGATAATTATTACTATGACGTAGATTCTTTTATATTTATCAAATTTTGTACATTAAAAATATGACAGTGTTACATAAGTAAAATATTGATGCCAAAAATGTGAGAGATCGAGACAAACCTATTAGGTGGAAGAGAGTTGTTATTACTGTCTGTGCGATGAATACATTGAAGGGTTTTTTCAGGTATCGCTTGAGCAGGCATAGTTCTAATGAGAGAGAGAGAGAGAGAGAGAGTGTGTGTGACTGATTGGTGCATATGTGAAGACGGATCAATGGGTTATATAGATGGTTTACGTGGCCGCATGGGCCTTCCTTTATCATCAGTATGGCCTCATGCTCTTAAATGCCTCGCTTGTCCCTCAAGTTTCTAAAACTTTATCAAATCCCTCGCATTTTGTTTGTTGTTGTCACAAGGTTTTGCTTCCAGCATTCCACATATCTAGCTAGCAGACTGTTACGATTTTGGTCAGATAGTTGAGGAAAGAAACTGAAATTTTTTTTTTTTTAAGGTTTTATTTTTAAATTTTAAATATATATATATTTTAATTTGTTTTATGTAGGGGTAAAACCGGAAACTTCAGTAATAGAAAAACTGACAGTTGTGGGCTAATATATAGGAGGCTTTTCAAGACTCTGGGCTATGAAATACGGAGCTAGTTTAAAAAGATCCAGGCCCAACGACCAGAATGTTTAAAGAAAATTTAGAGCCCATTGTCGGCTTGAGAACATCTTCTAGGGCTCAGTCCGATTCGATACCGAGTCTCTCGCTCTCTCACACACAGACACAAATCAGAGACTTGAAGCTGTGCCATCTCTCTCTCTTTGCGACCATGCTTTCAGGGGACATACCGCCTAACCAAACTATATACATTAAGAATCTCAACGAGAAAATCAGAAAAGAAGGTACCTCAATCTACGCTCTTTTCTTTTACCCTTTGTTTGGTTACCCAGAAACCTAAGGAAACTATATGAAAATCGAAATGCTGATTTTTTCACTCGCACCATTAAACGCAATTGAGTCAGTTCTAGTCAGAAAAACTATTCGCCAAAGCTCCACTGAGCAGAGCTTCCTTTGTTTTCATTTTAACTTCTTCTTAGCACCAGTGGAGGTTTAGGGTTTTAGTTTGTATCGGTGAGTGCAGCCACAGTATATTGGGTATGGTAAAGTTAGTGAAATTTGGTCTGGTAGTTGCAGATTGAGGAACTATATTAATACTTTATATGCTTGAAAGGTAACATACTTGGTTGCACATTGAATTGGGTATTCAAAATTATATTTGTTGGACCATGTTGATAGTTGAATTTCAAGGATTAGAACCAGATACTAGGGTAGCATTTGAATTTGTGGATTTAAAAGGATGGATTTGGATTTGACTATTTAGTTTAAATTATTTGCATCAATTGTTGAAAACATGAAAGAAAATGTAGTGTACCAGTGATACTTTTGGTTAAGAGTGGCGAAGAAAACATTGTATTTTATTCTGGAGTATTTGAAATGCATCCTATTTCAAATGATCAGATTCACATGCAGATTTCATTAATACAAAAGTAACACTTCTAAAGTCTCACTAAACATTTTACACGAAGAATCAAATCAAAATCTCTTCTTCTGAATCCACTACACCAAACACAGTGTTAGATAATTTTGTGGTTCTAAATGATTTGGATCATAAAAATGAGAAAAGGGAACTATATAGGCAAGAAAGTAACAATAGAGTTCACATTTTTCTTTTCAATTGTCTAGCGTAACGACATCTTTTTACTATTTTTAGGCATAACCTTTTGCCTTTTGGTGGTCACCTTCATTTTTTATGTTAATGATGGCATTTTTTTCCTTTGCAGAACTGAAGAGGGCCCTCTATTGTTTATTCTCTCAATATGGAAAGATTTTGGATGTTGTTGCCTTGAAGACACCCAGGCTACGAGGGCAAGCATGGGTTGCATTTCTTGAAGTGACCTCTGCCAGTAATGCTGTGCGGCAGATGCAAAACTTTCCATTTTATGATAAACCCATGGTGGGTCTGAATGAGCTCAGTTGGTAGTTTTTTGCATATATGTTGGATATGTTTGTTAAGATTCCAATTCTCTGGAACCATATATATGCCTGCCTAATGTATCTTCTTCATCTCATATTCTCTATTTGTGCGTACTTGTCTTTGGGCTGTGGATGTTCTATTGGACTTTAGGCTTCAAGACCATGTCTGGCAAGCTTAGACTTCCTTTTCGGTTCTTTAGATAGTTTATAATGTAGGAATTGCATATATTACAAAGGAAGTTACCAAATACTAAGAGTTTTTTTTTTTTTTTTTCCCTCAAATGGGCATTTGATTAAACTCTTATTTTTGCTTTGGTCGCTTCCTCTTTCAATAAAAAAATTGATTGTGATAATCACATTCATTAAATTTTCTTATTCAAAAGTAAATACGAGTATAATTTATTTGGTGCAGAGAATTCAATATGCAAAAACAAAGTCAGATTGTATAGCTAAAGTGGAAGGAAGCTTTGTTCCAAGAGAAAAGAAAAAGAAGCAAGAAGAAAAAGGTGACTGAAACTTACTTTGAATTCAGAATAATCTTTATTTTTTCACTATCATATTTGATGACAGCTAACTGAATTTAGTTATTAGATGCATGAACCATTGCTCTAGCATAAGAATATAAAGGTTACAATGAATAAATCACTGGTTTACTGTGTTCCTGAGGATGATGAGAGCACATTAGTTCTTGAAAAACAATAGGGCACAGGAATGCTTAGAATTCTAACAGAACCTACATTTTAGATTGGGAAATATGATTGTGGGTAAGTCAGTACTATTAATAAGAAAAATAATATTTTAGTGATAATTTGAGAGCAGTTCTGAGTATTCCGTTACTGCTATGATTTGTTTGGCTATGTCTAGAAAATTTGGTTGAATGCATTTGACTCTTGTAGTGTTCCTCTGGCCTGTTAGGCGTAGAAAACGTCACTATATACTTCAAGGCTAGATTTACAAAGTGGTGGATACAGAATATTAAGATTTTTTTCGTTTATGCTGAATAGGATGTTTGGAAATTAGATTCTTACATTATCATATGCAAGTAATTATTTGAAACAAATCTGTTGGTCCAGCTGAAAGAAAGCGACGAGCTGACGATGGGCCGCAATCTGCTTCAGCAAATGGTGGACCTGCTGAAAATGGAGGCAGAACAGTAAGTGTTTCTGATATAAACACTATATATATAATGCTATTTGAATCGTGCTTACACTCTATGGATGTTGAAAAGTGTGTTTTTATTTGCATGTGCTAGTTCATTAATGCAAATTCTGTGTGTAATCATCAGCAGGCCTCATTCCGCCAAGGTAACTCAAATGCACAGGAAGCAGCAGCTCCAAACAATATTCTGTTCATAGAAAATTTGCCCCACGAAACCACTAGTGCAATGCTGGAATTGCTGTTCAATCAATACCCAGGATTTAGGGAAGTCAGAATGATTGACGCAAAGCCAGGCATCGCTTTTGTAGAGTATGAAGACGACATTCACTCCTCTATGGCCATGCAGGCCCTTCAAGGCTTCAAAGTCACTCCTCAAAACCCCATGGCCATCACTTTTGCCAAGAAGTAACCAAACTAACGATTCCTATTTTCTGCAGCCAAGTGTTGTTTTTATTCCTTTTGTTTTGTTGCGGGTATGTAATAGATGAAGAGTGTTAGTCATACTTCTACTTATGTTGATCCCCAAAAACTGAATGCAGAAGCTACTATGTTATGTTTGGATTCGCATGAAAATTAAAATATATGGGGTTCAATATATGTATGTCATATGAGTTACTATTAACCATCAGGTTCTACTTGCATATGACTTTTTGGAGCGTCATTTGCACGCCCCTCAAAGGAGCGTGAAATGTGTCTTCTTGTTAGTATGTGACCTTTTGATACAGCCGTACCATGTGCACTTGAACCTGTCCTCCCTCCCTCGAATGTTACTTCCCCAAATGACGACATATCACCTTTAATTATTAGCAACCGTTGGTCCATATATCTTAATACCAATTATGCCCCCAACCCCTCCTTTATTTTCTAGTTAATTATCGAAAAATAAGTCTGGTGCATTCTTTGAAAGCCTCAACTCAGAATTGAGTTGACATGACTCAAAATTTTAATGGTGGAATACTCATGTTGTGAACATCCTTTACAAAATGCCCCTGTAGAATAAAATATGCATTGAAGAATATTTAACTGGCAAAGCTGGGATGAGCAAACAGTGGATATACCCGTCGATTATTCTAGTGTCACAAGGTTAGAATTGTAATTTCGCATGCAGCCCTTCTCTTCGAACTCTTCGAACTCTTCGAACCCCCCTCCCAAGAAGTACAACACAGTAACCGCCGGAAGCCCGACCCATCCATGAAGAAGCACAGTAACGACATGAGCAAGAGCAACCCACTCGATATCTTCACGGAGGAGATCCTCCACACTATCCTCGACCATCTAAACGACGAGCCGTTGGCCAAAAAGTCCTTCTCATTGGTCTGCAAGTCCTTCTACTTCATCGAGCGCCGTCACCGCAAAGCTCTCAAGCCGCTTCTCTCGGAGCTCCTCCACAGAACCCTCCATCGCTACCCTTCGATTTTTCAGCTAGACCTCTCGCTCTGTCAGCGTCTCGACGACGCCACGCTCAGCTCAGTCTCTGTCGCGTGGAAATCTACGCTCCGCTCGATCAATCTCTCGCGGTCCAGAGGTTTCACCAGCATTGGGTTGTTGCGTTTGGCAACCAACTGCTCGTATTTGGTTGAGATCGACTTGTCGAACGGTACGGAGCTGACGGACTCGGCGGCCAAGGCGATCGCCGAGGCGAAGAACTTGGAGAAATTGTGGCTGGCCAGGTGTAAATTGATTACGGATATAGGGATTGGGTGCATAGCTGTTGGGTGTAGAAAGCTGAGGTTGGTTTCCTTGAGGTGGTGCTTGCGTGTCACTGATTTGGGTGTGGGGTTGATCGCTATGAAATGCAAGGAGCTTCGGAGTTTGGATCTCTCCTGTTTGCCGGTAATTCTTTGTCTTTGTCTTTTTATCTTCCCAATTTTCAATTCATATGATCTGAGGTTGAAACTCTGGCGTAAGTATGGATTTAGATTATTTGAACTTTGCTGTTCTTTCAGATGCTGCTGCGTTTTGTTTTTTCTGCTTTGATGCATTAGCTCTGGCCAGAATAGTGTGGTTTTTTATACCTAATGGGATGTAAAGGGTTTTAATTTCTTCTATCAGATTGCCCGTGTAATATCAGATTCGTAGTATGGTTTTTCTTAAAGTTGATCTTTGATGCTTGATGTAATATTATATGCATTATCCTTCATTGGTCTGAATTTGATTTGCTTTGTTGCCAGATAGAAAGGGGAATTCCCGTAACAGAGAGACATATTTGGCCAATATAGGCATGAATAAGACTGACAAAATAAGATGAAAAATTAACGCATGATTTATTTAGTTTCACATGTTCTGGACCTCTTTGCATGCACACACTTGCTAAGTTTTTCGTAAATGCATTTTGGATTTTTTTTTTATCAATTGAAAAATATCTATTCGTTTTACTGCAGATCACAGAAAAGTGTCTTCCACCTATTCTGCAACTACAACATCTTGAAGATTTGGTTCTTGAAGGATGCCTTGGAATTGATGATGAAGGCCTTGCGACCCTCAATCATAGTTGCAAGTCGCTCAAGGTACATTTCATTTGCTTACTGATATTTTATATAAGTTAAAGACGCTTCTTTTTAGCAATATATGTTGATTTTATTTAACAAAAAGGGAATAATGTTCTTCTGCCATGCCCAATTTTTCTCAGACTCGATGGTGTATGCCCATTTCAGCTTCTACTTTGAAAAATCCAATCAATTAAAAGAGCCACATTCAAGTTTCACCACTGATTATTCACTAATTTAGAAATTTTGGTTTACCCTGTTTAATTTCAACAGTATTCGTATTACATTTTTAACTAATTTGATCTTCTACAGATGGTTAATTTGTCAAAATGTCAGAATGTTAGTCATGTGGGTTTGTCTTCTCTGAAAAATGGTGCTGAAAACCTGGAGCAGCTTGTCTTAGCATATGGCCCTTCTGTAAGTCTGAAACCCTGTATGATACTCACCCTAGTAATAATTTCTAAACTTACACAATCTCTTCCTTGAAATTGGTTTAGGTCACCACTGATCTGGGAAAATGCCTACTTAATTATTCGAGGTTGAAATCGGTTAGACTAGATGGCTGTTTGGTTACATGTTCCGGGACAAAGGCCATTGGAAGTTGGTGTGCCTCACTGAGAGAGCTGAGCTTAAGTAAGTGCTCAGGAGTGACAGATGAGTGTGTCTCCTTCCTCATGCAAGGCCATAGAGAGTTGATGAAATTAGACATAACCTGCTGCCGCAAAATAACTTCTGTCTCTATAGACTGCATAACAAAATCATGCACCTCCCTCACTTCCCTCAGGATGGAATCGTGTAGCCTGGTTTCTAAAGATGCTTTTCTTTTGATTGGACAGCGTTGTCAATTCTTGGAGGAATTGGATGTCACAGATAACGAAATTAACAATGAAGGTTTCAACTCGAACCTAACCTTTCTTTTGTAATTTACCTAACCTTTCATTTCATATGTAATTTTCTATCTGTTAATATCGATGCTGCCTCATTTTTTAGGCTTAAAGTCCATCTCAAGATGTTGCAAACTTCGTAGTCTAAAGCTGGGGATCTGCTTGAACATCTCTGATAATGGACTTACCCATGTTGGAAGTGGTTGTCCAAAGCTTAAAGAGCTTGATTTGTACAGGTTAGTGGTTTTAGGCATCTTTATATATTTGGTTCAGTCCTTTTATATCTTAAACAATTTACTGCTACACATATGGGGTGTTCTATTGGTGTTATCTCAGAAACTAATGTAGGAAATGATATTATGTTTGGCATGTGAAGACAGTAGCTCTGAAATAATATGCTACAAAATTTATGTAAATGTCATAAGTTTTTCTTTGAAAGCAATCTTATTTGGGTACTTTACCTTTTTTTTTTACTTTAGGTCCTTGGGAATAACTGATGTGGGCATTGCGAAAATTGCTTCAGGATGTCCTGCTCTGGAGATGATTAACATTGCTTATAATGATAAAATTACAGATTCTTCATTAATATCATTGTCACAGTGTCTGAAGT
The DNA here is from genome assembly GCA_003254885.1 of Purshia tridentata. Classification (NCBI taxonomy): domain Eukaryota; kingdom Viridiplantae; phylum Streptophyta; class Magnoliopsida; order Rosales; family Rosaceae; genus Purshia; species Purshia tridentata. Next base: position 8,561 of record QANT01003584.1, on the reverse strand, counting down.
TAAAGATACTTGAAATTCGAGGATGTACTTCTGTCTCAACAGTGGGTCTTTCAGCTATTGCTAAGGCATGTAGGCAACTTGCAGTTCTGGACATAAAAAAGTGCTTCAATGTCAATGATAATGGAATGCTTGCACTTGGTCAACTTTCCCAAAACCTCAAACAGGTAGTTTTCCTTTCCACTCTCTGTCTGGAACATTGAAGTTGATGCCAAACTAAGGCCAGGGTCTCATTTCTTCATGTTGCAGATAAACTTGTCATATTGTTCAGTGACAGATGTTGGGCTTTTATCTCTTGCCGGTAATAACCGCCTACAGAACATTACTATTTTGCACTTGACGGGATTGACTCCAAATGGCCTTGCTGCTGCCCTTTTGGCATGTAGAGGCCTAACAAAAGTTAAGCTTCATACATCCTTTAAGCCATTGCTTCCAAAACATATTTTCGAGTACATGGAAGGCCGTGGTTGTGTGTTTCATTGGAGGGACAAAGCATTCCAGGTACTTCAATTCTTTCCATTTATGACCTGGAAGATTACAGGAATTTCCTTCATACCATTTTGTTAAACTATTGTTTTATGTGTGTTTGTTTCAGGTGGAAATAGATCCAAATGGATGGCAACTGCATGTCGGAAGGTCTGCTGATGCTACGTAGATGAGGAAGAAAAACAATGATGGAGGTTAAAGGCATTTGAAATTCAAGTATCCATATTCCTCATCAATAATATCATGAGCCACCATTGCTGAAGGATGTAGGGAACTAAAAGTCCTGGACATAAAAAGGAGCTTCAATATCAATGACAGCTGAGAATGTGCTTCTGCAGTTATACTTGCTCAGTGAGTCAGTTCAGCCGAAACCTCAAAAAGTGCAGGCCTGGCCACTGCTTTATTGGGGGCCAAAAAGGTGAAGGCTTGCATATCATTTTAACCATTAGTTGTGTATTTTAATGGATTATTGGAGTGACAAACCATTCCACCTACCCTACCAAATTTTACACCAAACATTTATTAAGCCTTTCAATTTATTCAGTTTTTGTCGGAAATCCTAATCTCTCCATTCACGGACACAACAAGTTTGTCGTGATGTTTACAATTATTTACTAGTACACGAGGGGAGCTAAAACACGAGAAATCTATTTGAAAAGATACTGACTGACCGTCACGGATGAAAGTGCGACTATCCAATCATAACCCTCTTTAGATTTTGCGCACAGTGCGGACTGCTCGCGCGTGAATACAGCGGTAGTCGACACTAAACACAAGATTTCATTTCAACGTCAGCGATTCAGCATCATTGGCCATGGACGGTCCGTCCATGCGAAAAAATTGACTTTGACTTATTGTATTGTATTCTCTTTTTCTTTTCCGGCTTTTATTTATTTATTTTTTCTGTCAAGGGGTGGGATGGAACTTAGGAATCATCAGATGCAAGACTGAATATCTCTACACATTCAAATGCCTCCAAAGTCCAACCTCGCTCTTTCATCATTGTTTTGGGGCCAAACCCAAAACTTTTCCATTAATTGGGTACCTCTATTATCATTTTGAGCATATTTGTGAATGTAATTGAACTTTTTGATAGCAAATTGGTACTAACACTATCAACTATCATACAAATCATTCATCACAAAGCCATATCAAGCTACCAACCTATTACAAGGATGAAGAAAGTTGAACCGACAACTAACTTGGTTGATCATTTAATTTCTTGGTTAACAGGTCAAATTATATAAAAAAGAGATAATTAAAAATGCTACGTGGGCTTCATACACTTTATACATATGTATCTTGCTAAAAGAGGCATGTAGATTAGTACCAAGAAGATCTCTTTTGAATTTTTCAGCAAATATGTACAACAAATAATTACTACATTCAAGATCCCATGAGTAGGAAATAGTAGATCTTAAAATTAAATCTCAACCCAAGGAGAAAACAAGTAGGGAAATGGTATTATGTTAAATCTTACCAAACTTTCTCCAAAATATCCCTTTAAATTTGTTAAAGAAAACTTATAATTTATGTGGTTAGTTTAGTTCCAAACTAAAGCTGTGATAGGCACACAGAAATAATGCTTTTAAAAAGAAAAGAAATAGAAGCATAACTGTTAGAAAGCACTTGGAATTTATTGCACGGTTAAGAGAATAAAAGCTTTTTTGTCTACTTCATGAAAGCTGTTGTGGCATGTGGTGGAGAAAATATGAGGTCTCCCCACCCCAACCACGTATTGTTAGCTTTTTTTCCACAGAGAGATTTTAGATTCTAGAATGCATGGAGTCATGGACAGTCGACAATGCCCTTTTAACGCGGGATGAGTCATATCATATGCATACAAGTATCTTCTAGATTGCATGACTTTGCTCAAATACCTCAAATACCCTTAGCCACCTTAAAAGATAAACCTACCTCAAGCTCAAGCACACTGCCTCATCATTCATATCGCAATTTCTGCTTTCTGTATTAAATTTATTTCTTTATTCTTTTCGATATCACTCTAAAAATTAATTTACTTTCAATTCAACAAATAAATTATTCATTATTATTTCCAAAAATTTCATATTAGGTGCATCTAACAAACAGGAAAACGCTCCTAATTATGGTGTGAACAATGCTCAAACAAGTTTGCTTCCTAACTTTAAATTAATATCAACCGGCTGATATTATATTGGACCGAAATCATCAGTTACTTTCAAGCTTTAATTTAAATTTAAATACCTTCATTTCTTTTAGATTAGCATACAAGCTCCTATCTCTTAATGGATCACATTACCACAATATTATTTTATGCTCTTAATTTCGCATTAGCTTAATGTAGCTTATCTACCTCTTCTCTTAATTTTTTATGGGTAGTTATTGAACCCCAAAAGGAATCATGGGTTGTTAGCTAAGGAAGTTACTTGTAAATATAGTAGTAGAATAGACGGAGACAATAAAAAATACATATAGATTTATATGAAAACATGGGGAAACAGTTGGGAAATACATGTGAGAAGTTGGGTACTAAAAAAGTTGCCCTATATGTCACAATTTATTATCCACATGTTGGCCGAATGTAGATCCAATTAGACAATAAATTATTTTATATAATCAATATACTACCACGTAGTATAACCAATGTATATATTATAATATGAGTAGATGTTATTAATATTATAATTATATATATTAACATATTGTCCAACACTACTTTTATATATTAGATTGGTTACATTAAATGACGATATATTGATTATACTCAATAATTTTTCAATTAAATAGCTTATATTGATTAATGAAGATTTATAAAAATATATTAGAACTCATAAGTTCTCATTGCTACAATATAAATACGTTTCAATAATTAATCGAGTCTACTAATTAGCTAGCTATAATAATTAATATAACAAGTGAATATTAGCCATCTCATAATATGGTCATGACTTTAAATCTTATCGCTAGCTTTATTTTTATTTAATCTAATTTTGTTGGGGTGGAAGTCACCCAACCAAAGGAAATACCTAGCTCCGTTGCTGAATTTAAGTGCGTAATTTAACACCTTGTTAGATAGTCTCTATGAATGAAATTTTAGCCGCCAACCAGTCAAACCCACGAGCTTTGACCCAAAAAAAAATCCCAAAAAAAAAAATGGATTTGTAATGAAAGAAATGACAAAAGTTTTCAACGGTCAAAGCTCCCCCTTAAGTTCTGAGAAAGCTCCCCAATACAAAGAAGAGCCTTGTGCAATACGTGACCATCTTCTTCTTCCCCATCTCTCTCTTGTTTTCATTTATCCACATTTACCACACCCAAACCTCTCTCTCTCTCTCTCTCTCACACTAAGCTCACCCCATCTCTTTTCCTCTCTCTTATGGCCTCCTCTTCTGGGAGCTTAGATACCTCTGCGAATTCCCACCCAACTTTTACTTTCTCCACCCACCCATTCATGACCACCTCCTTCTCTGACCTCTTAGCCTCTGGCACCGATGACGAACCCGTCACCACTACCACCCGAAATTCCGGTCGCGGTGGGCTATCGGATCGTATTGCGGAGCGTACCGGGTCCGGTGTGCCCAAGTTCAAGTCACTTCCACCTCCTTCACTACCCATTTCACCTCCCTCTGTATCTCCCTCTTCTTACTTTGCTATTCCACCTGGGTTAAGCCCAGCTGAGCTTCTTGACTCTCCTGTCCTCCTAAGCTCTTCCAACGTAAGTAGTATATGTGTGTGTTTTGTAATTCTGTTTTCTTTGTTTCTGTAATATACCCTGTTTGTTTTTGGGAAAATATGTATTTTTGTGGGTTACCTTAATATTTACTTCTTTTTCTTTTCTTTTTTCACATTTTCTTTGGGACCAAGAGATTGGAAATAATATGGTTTTGGGTTTCTTGTTTGGAATCAAACAAGCTTTCGACCGAAGTCAAAGTTACCTGTTTTGAGTTTACTAAAAAAAGGACTTTTATTTTGAGTCTGCTAGTTTTGCTGCTTCATTATTGGGCTTTGTTTGTTCTATATGTGTATAGTCTGATTGAATCTTAACATTTTTGTACAGTTTTGTGTTCATAATTTTTACTTATTTTGGGGAATTTCTCTTTTTGTATTATTGTGAGCAGATTCTGCCATCTCCAACTACTGGAACTTTTGCAGCTCAGCAGGCCTTTAATTGGAAGAGTAATCATTCTGGGAACAACCAGCAGAGTGTCAAACAGGAAAGCAAAATCTACTCAGATTTCTCTTTTCCAACCCAACCAAGGCCTCCCACTTCATCATCAACAGCTTTTCAATCTTCAAACAGCACAATTCAGACTGTATGTAATGTGTTCCTGTTGATATCACTCAAAGTCCTCTCTGTTTGTCACCTTTTTCCTTTTTTTGTTACATATTCTAAATTGTTTGTTAATTTTGCTTTTCTTTCAGGCGCAAGAACAAGCATGGACTAATTATCTAGAACCCCCCAAACAAGATGATTTCTCCCCAGTGAAGAGTATGGTAAAACCTGAATATGCTTCTGTGCAGAGCTTCTCATCTCAAATGGTCACCAATATCCAGAACAATACTCAGGCCAATGGTGGTTTCCAATCAGAGCACAGCAACTACAACCATCAACCTCATCAGTCCTTGAGCAGGAAGTCAGATGATGGGTTCAACTGGAGAAAATATGGTCAAAAACAAGTGAAAGGAAGCGAAAATCCGAGAAGTTATTACAAGTGTACTTACCCCAATTGCCCAACAAAGAAAAAGGTAGAGAGGTCTTTGGATGGACAAATCACTGAGATAGTTTACAAGGGTAATCATAACCATCCCAAGCCACAGTCCACTAGAAGGTCATCATCAGCTTCTTCTCATGCAATTCAGGCTTCTAATCACACCAACAATGAAATCCCAGATCAATCTTTTGCCTCTCATGGCAATTCACAAATGGATTCCATTGGAACCCCAGAGAATTCATCCATATCAATGGGAGATGATGATTTTGATCAGAGCTCTCAGAAAAGCAAGTCTGGAGGAGGAGATGAGTTTGATGAAGATGAACCTCATGCCAAAAGATGGTAATTAAGTTTTCGTATTTAATGTATGTACATTATTTGTGTATGATGAGTTAATTTGGAGTATTTACATTGAATTTTTGGGTGGTTTTTTGTCATTAATTTGAATTTCCATGAATTTCCAGGAAAAAAGAAGGTGAAAATGAATGTATTTCAGCACCTGGGAGTAGAACAGTGAGAGAACCAAGAGTTGTAGTTCAAACAACTAGTGATATTGATATTCTAGATGATGGGTACAGATGGAGGAAGTACGGGCAGAAAGTGGTAAAGGGCAATCCAAATCCAAGGTAAAGCTCCCCATAGTCATGATTTTGATGTATACTTTTTCCAACTTTTAAAAGATGGATAGCTTTGAGAGTTTGATATTATCTATTACAGTACACGATATAAGCCTTTTGTATCTCAGACTCTCATAAAAAGATTCCCATTCAATCCACCTTTACCGGAAAACTTACCATTATTTAAGCCTCATTTTATAAAAATACCTTGCAAAGTGGATTCTTTCTATGTATCTGTCTTCTCTGCTAGGCCTATATATGTACCTGTCTTCTAGATAACATTGTGGTTCCTTTTAAAAAGGCACATTCGTCTAAAGTTTGCCTCTGATGGGAATGCTGTAGTTTTGAAATTTGCCTTTTCAAAAGTTGCAGGTAAAAGAACTAGATTCTAAGTGTTTCAAGCATACCAAACTTCTTGTTTGTTTTGTTACCAAAAAATGCTTGTTTGCTAAATTGGGTTGTTGTTTATTTCTGACATTTTAGGAGCTACTACAAGTGCACAAATCCAGGGTGTCCGGTGAGGAAGCACGTTGAGCGAGCTTCTCATGATCTTAGAGCAGTGATCACAACCTATGAAGGAAAGCACAACCATGATGTCCCTGCAGCCCGCGGTAGCGGCAGTCATGCTGTCAATAGGCCTTTACCAAACAATAACAACAACAACATCAACAAAAACAACAATATGGCCGCAGCAATGAGGCCTGTGACCCATCACACTAACAATTCTGCTGGCAACAACCCTCTTCACAACCTAAGAGTACCGACGTCAGAAGGGCAAGCACCCTTTACCCTGGAGATGTTGCAGAGCCCGGGAAGTTTTGGATTTGCAGGGTTTGATAACTCTATGGGGTCATACATGAATCAAGCACAACTCAACGATAACCTGTTTTCTAAAACAAAAGAAGAGCCAAGGGATGATGCATTTTTTGAATCGTTGCTATGCTGAAATAAAATTGCATAGGTTTGAAAGGTTTATAGTTTGGAAGGGATTAAAAATCGATACAAGTACACAGTCAGGTTCATTCCATTCATTTCTTTTTTTGTTTGTTGTGTTTGTATATTCTTTTACAGGGATTGGTTTTGTATATTCCAAATTGTATGGCATAGAAAGAAGATTCTTAATTATTATTATTTTTTTATTGTTTTGAGGCTCTTCTAGAGGCCCAAATCAATTTTTTGTACCCCATATGTTTCATTTTAGTTCATAGTATGACAATGAAAATTTGGAAATTTATCTTTCTTAGCCTGCAAAATGCGTAAGAAACATGCAACTTTTCATTGTGTTTTCTGCTCTCTCCTCGAGCCTTCTTGCCAATTGCCATCACCCAGCAACATGCTGCAGCTGGTGGGACCGATCCTTGAATCTAAGTAAATGACACCAACTCACTGGCCATGGCTTTTAATAGATCTGCAATCGTCATCTATTTTTATATCTTAATAGAGGGTTTGAATGAGTCAATTATGTGGAGCTGAAGATTACATTACTTAGTGCACAAGTTGGTCAAGGTCAATTTGTATTTTTATCTTAGTTTATTTATTCACACATGTACTCTTGTGGGTTGGTCACTTGGTGGGCCAACTCATATTATGCCGCATTCATCGTATTGGGTCATCTGGTACACTATTACACACTTTCGTCATGGGTTCGAGTTATTTTTCAGTTTAGTCCTTTTATAATTAACTTAGTTTGCAAGCAAGTCCATGTTCAAAAAATCTCTTAATTTTTTAATAGTATGATAAGGTGGATGGCTTAGGTTGGTATGAGTATGAATGTTTTGGTAATTTAGTATAGAATTTGGAATCGTCACGTCAATCAAATCGTAAAAAAGATTGAGAAATTTGAGCAATGTGACCTTATTAAATTTGATTAAAGCAAAATAAGAACGTAAAGTGAAAGATGGTCTAAAGCATAGAGACAAAAGTGTAATTTGAGTTAAATATTAAGATGATAATAAGAGGTGCAAGTGTAAGACAGTTACGTGAGGCACACGGTGTGCATTTAGAAGGAAGATGATGGAGGCCAATGGGACCCCATGGCCTGCCCACACACCGACCGACCAAGCAATAAGTCAATAACCATCATCTATGTGTTGTGTTTCTTATTTGTTATTCTTAATCCATTTTTCTATTCAATTATTAATCAATGTTGTTACATTACAGCTCTTTCTTCCCTTTTGTATTCTTCTTTTAATTTATCCTCTTTTTCTGTTAATTAACCGGTTTTTCATAGATATGCTGCGATTGTCCTATTGTGAGGTGTAAATGGTAATGGTTTTTTNCGATTGTCCTATTGTGAGTTGTAAATGGTAATGGTTTTTTTTTTTTTTTCTCATTATCGTTAAAGTACAAGCAACTGATCTAATTTTGGCGTGTAGTCTTTTGCAATGTGGGCTATCCTTACCTCCTTCATTACAGACATACACTTTATAAATCCGGACAACCCGGAATACGTAGGTGATATGTTTGATGGATAAGAACAAAGATCCCAGAAAAAGTCCATCGTTACAACAAAAAATAGATAACCTTGAAATTTTAACACGTATTAAAGCTTTAGGATTTGAGACTTTGATTCTCTTATCTTTATTTATCAATTATTTAAAAGAAAACTTACATATCTTCGTTATAATAGACGTGATATCACTCAAAAAGACTCATATTAAACATATAAAATTGTACCATAAGTTTGTAATTAAATTATTTATACAGTATTTAAAAAATTATATATATTTATTAATGATTAAGAGACTCATTTGGGTGACCTGGCCAA
>QANT01003583.1:0-26106 GCA_003254885.1 Purshia tridentata | reverse complement strand
GAGGGGGAGGGGGGGAAGGGGGTGAGGAAGACAGCATGCATAATTCAAAGTGTTTACAATCTCTTAAAACTTAACGATCTGTTATTAATAGTTGTAGCATCATGTGGATCTAATTCTTTAAACATCTATTAAAATGTCAATCAAAACCAGTACCTATTCTTAAAGCATGTCTGTGCAACAAATGAAATTAGATATTCGAATGTAAGCACTAGGGAGGGTAAAACATAACATCAAAGTTGTTCTTGTCAAATACAGCCTTTTTGAGTACCTACCCAATATCCACGAGGAACATCTCTACCACAAATCTGAAAATTCCCCAGGGCACCCATTCCATCTTGGTCTTCCTGTCTTTTAGCTGACCACGTATCTAGTGGGCACAATTCATCAAAATTCACAAGAACCTCGGCACTTCCCTTCCGGCACCTAATACAGGTATCTAGAGTAAAATAATCAAATAGCATATTGGGTAGAGTAAAGAAGAATGACAAAAGGGTTGGTCTTTTTTACCTCCTAGAGGGATGATGAGCCACCAAAAGTTGAAGAAATTTTAGTAGTGAACCCCGTGTGTTTGATTTGATCATCTGGAAGAACATGCATACAGAGAAATAGCGAAGTCTGTAAATAATAAAGTAGACAAAAGCCTCACAAAGTGGGTGTAAAGAGAAAAAAAGACAACTCTACCTTGTGTTCTAAGATGATTTCAAAAGCAGTAAATGTTGCCTCCTCGACATCATAGACAGCCCGAGCAATCTTCCACAAGTCAAGCATTGCAAAAGTTAATATCTTGAATTAGAATAATCTAATAGAGGCAACAAAGCTAAGTTCTCTGATGTACCTGTCCAGGGTCTGACACATTTGACAAAAGATGCTCATTTTCAAATTTCTGATCATCCAATCCAAATGAGCTGAAACATTAAGAGCATTAGGAAGCAGAAGGAATAAACATGACAGTGAGACTCACACAACAACTAATGAAATGAAATGAATAGCACCAATAAAACAATGGATGTAAATACCTCATACCTGCTCATTTGCTTGTTGATCCACTTAAGCAACCGATCAGCTGTACGTGCATCATCAATGACACGTATATCACTCTTCTCTTGTGTAGGTTCCCAACCAGCAGATACAAATTTAGACGGAGGCCCCCAAAAGAGCATAGGATAATGGCCCACAGAAAAGTTATCACAGAGTTTGGTATTTATCTGTGCTGTCAAACAAGTTAAAGGGTAGGGTCTAATGACCAAGCTATGTTTTTTGATAAATTTGTAATCAAACATAAAAGAAGAATATGTGAATTCAGATGAGATGACAACAGACCAATGTCAAAATAAGCATAATGACAAGAACATAGGCTAAAAAATTAAACACTAATGAAGCTCCCTGTCATGCTATGCAAATTCTCATCTTAATATGAGCCATCTCTTTTAATGGTATATTCACATTACTAGATGCTCCTGCAGTAACAAATGAAACATTTCTCGGAACAGGCTAATGTTCTTCCAGTGAGTCAATAACTCACATCAAGCTCATATGTGGAGAATAACGTGTAAATTTATGTAGGATTGATGAGTGCCAGGATAAGAAAACGAAAAGGTGACAGAAATATATAGCAAACAAGTGGCATTTATCATACTTTCCTGGATGGCCAGTTGTATAAAGTACCAAAAGGAAACTAAACAAACACACACAAGATATATATACCTTTGACGCACAGTCCACCCTTGTCATCAATAAGATCCCTGGATGCACGGCATCAGGTCCATTGAAAAGCCTCGCAACCTTTTCATAATGGGGCTGCAAATTTAAGTTTAAAGAGTAAGGAAACAATAAGCCAACATTCATTATGTTAAACATAAAGCTGCAGCCTGCAGTACAACACACCTTATAATTTCTGCACGCAGGACACCTGCATGGCCAATAGCAACGAGAAGATTAAAACTTCGCATAACATTATAACTATCACAATTCAAATGCCCAAGCAATTGTTATAAGAAAAGATAATATCGTGTAAGAACAGAAGGGTAACCTGTTACGGCATAACTATTTGATTAAGTAGTAAAGCTCGAAATTTAAGATCCCTTTATTCTAAACTGAGACTAGCTCCCATTATAATTCCATTCACTACTATAAAACCCCTCAGTAACTTTCTCTTATAGATCTAAAACTAGTAACAAAACACAAATAATAATAATAATAATAGTAAAACTTGGCGTTGAGTTAAATTAATTTCACCAAACAAAAAAAAAAAAAAGATTTTGAAAACTTGAAATAGCTCTCACCAGTGAGCGAAGAATTCGACTATGGCAAAGGTGGCGGGGGTGTCTCTGAGGACTGCATCGAAATTGGTGGCGTTCAAATCGACAGCGTAGTCGTGATCAGCGTTGTTGTCGGTATGGACGGCGCGGAGGATCGAGCGGGATCTCGAGGAAGAAGAAGACGAGGACGAGGAGGAGAGTGTAAAGGTCAACGAGAAGAGGCTCAGAATCAGAAGCCAAAGTGCACGAGACATGAATTAGATCAGTTGTTATTAGCAGCGCTGCAAAACGAAGAAGAAACAACAAAATCGCGGGGGAAAAGCAGGGATTTTGCAACAGCTTTTGGCTTTTGATTCTTATCTTCTGGAGATCTGTCAGTTGGTGTTGGTTAAATAATTAGCAGGGGTTGTGTGAGAAACTGGAAATTGCTGCGCTTTACGTTTTCTTTGCTACACAGGGCGAGGGTTTTACTAAATTTTAACTACTTTTGCTTCCGTTCATTTGAATCATGTTGTAATGTTTCTTTTCAAATTAAGTTTTTTTTTTTTTTTGGCCAGAGGTTGTTCAAATAAAAGGCCAGAATTTGTCTTTTATTAATATCTTATGGTTTTATCTTTTATTAATGAATTATATAATATGTTTTATGAGAAAGGAGATCTAAGAGGAACATCATAGTTTGTCTATTCACTCAACATTTCAACCACAATGTTATTTCGTTTATTTATTTTTTTAGCAAAAAAAAAGGCTGAGAATAGATTCTAGAATCACAGCTGTAGAAATAGAGGTAAAAACTCTTCTATAATTTTTTATTTGAATGTGGTTAATGAAAATTATCCGTTAGTTTATTTGAATATGGTTAAAGAATAATCTGTTAATTACAATTTCTTAAAAGGTGGCATGTATATAAAAATCTGATTAACGGTCAAGAGCCCCAATGGTCTAGTGGGCTAGATGGTTAAATGGGCCTTATCTTTCATTACTATATTTCCAAACTATAGGCCCGTAGCCCTCGTCCAATAATTCAGCGACACGTTAGTTATTGAAGGTTTGACAGCTATCCTCAATTGACCATCCAAAAATCAATAAAAATTTGGAATATTCGAATTAGGACAGTCCGAAACCGTTTGGATCTCTTCCTAACCGAACCCTAAATCTGCAAAATTGGGAACCTCTCTGTCCTGACTTCCCCAGATTGTGGAAATTTCCTGTAAGGTACTCTTGATTCGCCGTTCTCTCGTATTAATTCTGCTCCTTGCTTAGTTCATGATATTTATTATTTAATTCAATTCTCAATAAATGCATCTTATACTTCTGTGCTTAAATGCTTAATCATGTCTACAGGGTTTAATTATTTAATTATTTAAAATTTTAGAGTTAATTATGTGCATTTATTTGCATATGTATGTTTATGTGCTTTGAATTCTATGTATGCGATTGAAGTATGTGCCTATCTTACAGATCCCCTTTACTGTAATCCTTTTGTGCCTTCGACATTGACTTAGAATGAAGTTTTTAGAATACACGCCTTTGGAACGGTAAATTTCTCCAAAAGCCGCTTAATTGAGTCATTTTATTGTTTATTTTTGGGTTTTTGTGTGTCTAATTAAGTTTGTTGGGCGTTACATTTGCAGGTTAAATGATTTCTTTAGTCATTTAAATCTTGGAGAGCGAACCATTAAGGGTTGTCTTGAAGCTTACTCTTGTAAGTACAAAATTCTTTCATTTTTTATCTTGAAAATGTGTTTGTAATTTGTTGCAGAAAGACTTACTTTTTTTATGTTTGAATTACTAGGCAAACACACGGGATCGGATAAGAAATTGTCTCTCAGTTTGGAGAATGAGGTAAAATTAGGCACCTTTGATATTTAATATATTTTATCCTTTATTATTTTTCTTTGAACATTTACTTTTTCGTTTTTTTTTGTTTCCCTTTTGGTTTTTGCCCCGTAGACACAATTACATATGATTTAATACATGATCCAATCTGTTGTATTGAATCTTGATTTTGATAGAGGAAATAAGTGGAGAAAAATGGTTTTCCTATTGTAATTATGCACTTTAGTTTTCCTATTGTATCTTGTGGTCAACAATTTTGAGTTCATGTTCCATATCATTTCTTTTTGCCTTTCGGTTTCCAAACTTCTGATTCTCAGAAGAGTTTCTTTCAACTTTATACTTTTCATTCTTTATTATTGCCCTCCCATATTCTCTGCTTATAAGTAGCATATTGCATTTAGCTAGTGTCCTTCTGAGCCGATCTTTTTATTATTCTTCTGTTGAATTTTCAGATTCTTGATTATCTTGGGAAATCTTCGGACAGTACTGACTCTTCCTCACCTGCTGAATTCCTGCTTAGCAGATCCAGGTGGCCAGTGTTAACTAGATAGATTTGGAAAGTTGCAGGTTGTTTCGCATGTATGTTTAATTAGTAATGCTTTATGTTCTTTCCAGCCGGAAGACATTGATTTACCTGGTTTTGACGCTCTATCACTTGTATCCAGACTACGACTTCAGGTATCCCTGTATCTTATGTTCAGATAAACACATTTGTTTCATGGGCCTGACCAAGAGGATTATGGGTAATGCCACTGTCAGCTTATTGGGCGACATGGCAACCCACTTTATGATCCTCTTCTGTTTGCATTGGGAGTGTTGTCAAGAGGTTTGACAGACAGTTTGGAGAACTGTCGCTCTACAAGGAGCTGAGAGTTCAAGTCTCTCCATTTCCCAAGTCAAATATTCATCATTTATGCGGTTGATTTTGTCTTGATTCTGAACCTTATCTATATGGAGTGTATTGCATGTACTGATGCATTTACATGGATTTTTTTAAAATGGTTTCTGTATGTTGTGGTATTGCCTACATCTTTGTGGTTGTCCAGTGCGGTAAATGCTCACCAGTTCTTCACAGAGGAAAGCTGGGACACTGTTAAGCAGATTTTTGATACCTATATGTTTGAAGCATCAAAGGTATTGCTATGACAATGATTTTGTTTGCTTTGTTGTATGAGTAATGCCTTTGTCCAGCTACAGCTACATTACTTTGCAATCCTGTTGAATAGTGGAAAGAGACATATGTAATACCCCCCCCTCTTCCCCAAACTAGGAAAAGAAATCATATCCTTGCATTCCTATTGCTCAAATTAGGTCCTTCTGTAACTGCTAGTTGAGCTTCTTCTTGTTCTTTTGGACCGTTCAATTTAGGAATGGACAGAGACAAATGAGGGCAGTTCCCTGCTGGAAACCTTGTACAAGGCTTTGGATGAGGTGTGCTTATTTTTAAATAAGTGAATGCAAGTTACTGTTGATGGCTATCTCATGATGCCTTGTAATGCAGGTTGTTAGATTAGCAGAATGTGAAGTTTACAGTTACAACCCTGACTCTGATGCAGATCCCTTTCTTGAGAAAGGAGCTATGTGAGTTTCTTTTTGGTTTCTTAATAAATTTGCACATGTACAGATCATGATGTATAATCATCTCATCACAAAAGCTCTTAGTCATATATGTTTTCCAATGACGTTCTCTTTTGTTTCCTCCAGATGGTCATTCAGTTTCTTTTTCTATAATCGAAAACTTAAACGTGTCGTGAGTTTCCGTTTCTGCTGTTTAAGGTAGGTTACAATCATCTCACAATACAAAAATGTTCCCAAGAAATACCAATTGATGAGAGTATTTGTTATTTATTTTTTGGGTTTCCTCGCTTTGTGGCAGTAACTTGGTGGCCGATGGATTCCTGATGGATGAATTGCACTATGAGGAAGACGGAGAAATTTTTGATGACATGGACATATGAACGCAATAAGCAGTTAGTTAATATGTCAAACGTACTTGACAACCTTCTGTAGTTTTGTAGCTTTAAAGACCCCATATTCGGGAGTCCTGAGTAGTGGGTTGACCATCTGTGGTTATGGACATGGATGTTGTTTGTTATATACGCAAGAGTAATGCTATGTATATCTATGTCAAATTTAATAAATCGAATGTTAGGCTTGTGAGTAGATATATGGAACAACGCTCCTCTGTATATTTTTTATCAATGTCTAGGATTCCCTATGGTTGGGGTGAAAATGGATTTGTCATTTTCATCCTCGCTTCCAGCGGATTGTACTGTTAGATCCATTAATATGTAAGAATAAGATCAAAAATCAAAAGGAAATAGGTTAATGGAGCGGAGAAGAAATGGATTATACTGTAGCATCCATCTCCATCTCAGCTAACTGGGGATCTATACAGCTTTTAAGTACTCTTGGAATCCTTCATTGCTACTCCACACTATGTTTTATTATCATCCCATTAAACAATTGAGAAAGCAACTAACATAGTGCTTATGTCAAATTCCTGTTGTATTTATTATACCAGATTACACCAGCCATTATATATGATCAATTTCCTACATATAATGCTTCTACTGTTATATTTATAATATAAATAGCTAACCAATTATCATCTGTCTGCAATGAATATAAATTATAACTCTCTTCAATGAGTGACCCGAAATTCTGCATTTCTGAAAGGGTTTGGGTCCCCATTCATTGGACATCTGCACATAAAACCGTTGGCTAGGTTGAGGTTTGATAAACCGTCTTAATTTTTCTATGGGAATACTTTCAATAATTTTTTATTTTTTATCAAGCGATAATGGAAATGACAAATTTGAAGTCAAGAATTCGAATATAAATATAATTAATCAAAAAATATAAAAACAAATACTGTTAACCACAAAAGTAATAAGTCGCTTCGTGTAAACTTCACATTCTGATTATAGATGCAGCAATGTAAATCTCTACAAGTAGTAATCAATTGTTGATTAGTGAATGCCCACCAACCAAGTTACAAATTAATTCTTCCGTTGCCCAAATAAACAAACCTTCCCATCCAAATCCAAATCTATCCATCACTCTCTTCTCTTAAAAATAAAAAAACTTGAGAGCTATAAATACTAATTAGAGTTACCAGACAAATTAATGAGAAATTAATTTCCCTATAAGGCTATTAATTCTCAACAAACAAAATCAACATCATAATTAATTATCGTGAACAAATTGGCTCTTCCTTTATGGTCTCCAACAAAGGCTTCCTAGACCTACACGCAGCTAACCGATACTGAAACTCTGCCACTTGCAACCCCTCAATTCCCTCCAAACTCAACCGTAACGAACCTTCACCTTCACCTTCACTACTCTCCTTCGCACTCTCCGCTTCTGCCGCCTTTTCTCGTCCATCGCCACCGGCCTCCGGCAAGATCCGGACCTTGCCGCCCGATATCCGCTTGGCCGCCGAGTTCGCCGCCATGAAAAACACCGCCATGTCTGCGGCCGTGACAATGGAATTGAGTCTCCTCATCGGAAACATGACGTAGACGTTGCCGAACTCCAGCTCCTCGTCGGCGCCGAGAGCGGAGAATCGGCGGCCGATGTTAAGAGACCTGGAGTTGGCGAGGAAGGTGTTTGGACAATCCAGCATGAGCTCCGCCGCTTTGACAGGCTGGCGGAACTGTCTCACTTCGCCGGTGGGAAAGATGACTCTCGCTGCTTTGGTGGTCTTGATCAGAGGCGTGGCCAGAGTGCATGAGATGTAGTTCCCCATTAGATCGATCGAGAAGACGAGATGGACTTTTGTTGTTTGGTGGAATTGTGAGGGAAAATGTTGTGGGGGGTTTATATATAGGGGAACGAGGGAGTCAATGAAAGGCGGAATATTAAATTGATATTATAAATAAATAAAAAGAGGAATGAGATTTTTTTGGAGAAATAAAAAATAGAAAAATGATGTGCTTAAAGGGTGGTGGAAGTTGTGTGTGTTTAATTGGTTGGTAAATGGCAATTGGGGTTTGAGGTGGAGGCAGAAATGGCGAAATGCGCGTTGTTGCTGTTGGGTTGAAATTGAAAAGGGTTGGGAAAAGCAGGCGAAGTTGCATGTGTTTCAAACTTTGATGTCATGCGAATTTTCGCTGTGAATGCGTGTGGGTCCCAATTATTACCTTCCATTCCAGCTATTGGGGGTGACTCACTACCCCTGTTAATGCCGCTAGTTACTAGAAGCCTGGACATGTCAGCAGTTTAGATGTGTTCTCATCTCTTCTTGGACAAATTATTGGGTCCAATCCCAACCCAAGTGGTTGTCAACTTATCATTACATTACATAGGTTCCTTGTAACTCGGGGAAAATCAGAGTAAAATGCCTCTTCCATTTCTCTACTTCATTTTCTTTGTTCTTTCCAGTTTTTTTTTAAGAATTAAAATAAAATAAATTGCCCTTTAATTTCTTTGAAAGTTCAGGTTTACTTTTTGCTAATTCTTTCCATGCGTAGACAAATTTGAATAGGTGTCTTTTAATTCTTACTAAACGATATTGTTACAAGTATGAAACTATCAGATTCACTTATTCAATCAATTTTAGATATGATACAAAAACTACGACAGTGATAAACCTAAAATGAGATATTATGCAGAAAGTAGGAATGGTCTGTGATTTGGTTTGCTTGAGGAATGGTTTTGTCGGTGGGTTTCACACAGGTACACCAAACATGCCAAAGAAATTGAGAAGGTTTTTGTTTGTTTGTCACGAATTAATGATGGAATCGCAGTATACGGATATAGGACTGGTCTTGATCGAAGAGTAGACCACATATTACATAATTAACACATACTCCTACTGGTTATCATTTCCAAATCATCATCGGGCGGCCTCTCTCATATCACTAATAATATAAGCCGACCCCACCGGAGTTTATTCCTCTATTTACTGATTTTATACGTTATGGTGGGAATTAAACTGAAATAATTAATGAGTTAATGATTTCTGACCAACCAAGACGATGCACACAAGCTACTACTTAGGTATTCCTCATCAAACTTTAACTTGCAATGGTACAGTGTTGTGTTGATATTAGACAAACGCACCATAACATAAATAAGGGAATAATTCTCTTCTTCCACGTTTTTTTTGTCTACTTCTTCCATATTAAGATGAGACATGATTTTGGCCACAAAAAAAAAAAAAGATGAGACATGATTATTTGGTCAAAATAAAAAAAGATGAGACATGATCAGTGTGTAAAATGGATCAGATCAGCCCACCCGTCACTTGGGCCCAATTCATTTGTACTTAGCCCGCCTTGGTACAATTCAAGCCGGCCCAATTTATTCTACAAATCTAACATTATTCGACGATATCAAATTTTAGGATATCACAAAAGATTACATGAATTAAGCATTCAAGGTTAGAGTTTGAACTTTATAGTACATTCATATATATAGAGTAGAATCATGAAATTACTCATCAATTTTGGAGGTAGGCTTTGGTCAAAGTTGAAGGAGGGTGATGTTGGCAAGAGTCTGCAAATTAAGTGGTCTAATTTGAGATTTCTTTCCACCCCACAAGGCCCTGGATAAGAGTTTGTAAGCATGCTCCGATGGGTGGAAGTAATCCCAGAACAAGAACTCATCAGGCCTTTCACATATTTGGTAACCCTTCCTCCCGCATTGCAGTAATCCTCCTAGAGTACCATTCCCACAACATGCATTCGATACGTCCGAAAAACCTATAAAATTACTCAAATTATTAATTACTATGTTTAATATTACTCATAAACAATTATAAAAAATGATATATGGTTACGTACGGTAACGTGTGGGAATGGCTCGAAATTCCTGAACAATGTTGTACACTGCTCCATAAACGCTGAGCACGCCCGGGTACTTAATGGGCATATCATAGACCAAGGTTTCCAGTCCCTTGTTGTATTTCTGAGCCATCAAGTTCATCAATTCAAAACATCCACTAATGGGTGCACCGGGCAGGTTGGCCCTGGCTGGGACACAGCCAACAGGGCCTAGTGAAAACACAGCAATCCGCCGAGCGCCGAGGTTGTAAAGTTGGTCCAAAAATTTTGTGACCTCGGTTAGCATGGCTTGCACATAAGCATCTTGGGACAGCGGTGGGGGCTCAAATGGGAGACAATAGTTGAAGATGTCGTTGGAACCAGACTCCAGGAAGAAGATGGATTTTTCCACTACACTTTTGTTGATGTGGTTTTGTTCCACCAACGTTTGGAATTGTCGTAATTGTTCCTGGAGTTTGGTCACTCCCTGTGCATATATGGCATATATCCAAATTAAATATTACATAATCAATCGTTCAAATAAATTGTAATATCTTACTTGTGTGACAATGTTTCTTATGATTTCTTACCAAAATATCATTTGTTCCTTCCAAAACACCACTGCCAGCACTGGCAAAGTTAATGCCATTAGAGGGATACCCTTTCAGGCTTCCATTCGAAACTTCAATTTGTACCTCAAGATATGGTTTTTGGAAATCAATGCCGATGAATTGTGCTGCATATATATGCCAAATATTAATCAATTAAATAACAATTAGAAGAGTACGTAGTAAATTAATTAAGGTGTAGGGCCTGTAGGCTCACAAATGAAGTCAACAACAGTTCTGCCATTAGTGAACCTCCCAGTGGGGAAGGGGAAGAAGCTTGAGCCATAAGGGGGGAAATCTGCTTGAGCGGTGCAGTTCTTGTTGAAGTGGTTGTTTCCGGCATCAAAGATTGAGTCTCCGAAGGTGAAGATCCCAGACACAACCTCATTCGATGGAGAAACTGATGATGATGATGAAACAGATAGAGACCCAATTAGGACAAGTATTACCATCATTAAGGTTACTACTTTCTCCATTGTATAAGTAAGAGCTAGCTAGCTTGCTAGTACTGGTATGGAATTAAGACAAGGGATTAAGAGAAAGCTATATATATATATCAATGTGTATCATGAAAAGAAGAAAAAAAGAACTAAAGAGAGAAAGAAAGGTGACGAGAGAATATACAAGTTGAGACAAAAGAATGCAACTGAATACACGAGCATGGTGCATAGGAAGCCTCTCATTTATATCATGATGATACCAGCTTTATGAATGGACGAGGACGACAACAAAATTGTTCGTTTCTCATTTAAAACCATCCAATCCAACTTAATTATATGGTTCTTAACTTCTTACCAACTAATTAATTAATTTTTTTTAAAGAAAAGTCACATCAGCTGCCATGTAAGCAAAGTTGATGAGCTGAATTGATTAGTTTCAAATCAGTTGTGACTGGTTGGAGAACTTGTAATTAATTAGGTTCTAACTATAGGTTTTGTTAAAACGTACAAACGTACTAATTAAAGCGCCAGTATAATTGTCTATAATACTGTTTGTTGAAATCAATTAGTAAAGTTCAACTGTACGGTCGTTAATCCAACTTAAAAAGAAGAAAATTCATTGTGGAACGGTTCTTGTCTCTTTTTTTAAGTTGTTTATTTGAGTCTAGCTCTTTCTCAAAAAGAAAACTCTCAAATTAATTTTACAATTTAAAATTTTAATAGCTTAGTTATTCTTATAAATTTTGTAATGAAAATTTGATTCTAGCTGTAATTAATTTTTTTATTTTGTCGTTTATGCCATTGAAATTTTAATAGCTTAGTTATTCTTATAAATATTTTTCCATTGTTGAGAAATGTTCGAAGTCTAGTCCCCATACCTATCTCATAAAAATAAAAAAATAAAAAAAAACACAAGCATTGACGTTGGAAGGACTGAGAAGGGAGGGAAACAATATCTTTTTCTCATTTACTTTTGTACTAAAAAATGAGAGCTTTATTTACTCAAACATTATGATTCTAATCTATAAATTATCCATTTTATGAGCCCTCAAATTTCACTTAAGCTAGAGACTACGTGGAAATAAGAGGTTTACGAAATAATTTTTTTTTTGTTTAAACTTTTTTGTTGTGAGTAATTATAAGATTTTTTCAACTAAATTATTTAATAAGTGTTTTGTTTAAACTTTAACTAGAATTATAATTGCTTATAAAATAAATAGAATGATGGTCGGCGTCAAAAACAGAAAAAATCATGCTCTCTCTCGGCCAGAAAAAGAATCATAGTAGGTAACTTTTAGAAATTGTAATCCATCAAAATTTGACCAAAAATATTAAATAAAATAAACACGACATGTCGTTATTATAATGAGTACAGTACGTCGGTTATACGGCTCCCTGCGTCACCTTTTTTTTTTTTAAGCTACAGTTTTTGGCGCAGATTTAAACGACGCGTTTCAAACCTTTTTTCTGTTTCTCTGTGTCGTCATCTTTGCGTTCTCATAGTTGCCTGTGTGCGTCTCCGGGCGATGAGCAGTCGAGCAGTGGAAGACGAAACACTGGCCAAAGCAGCAAAAGCTGCCGAAGCTCTTTACCTAGTACGAGACACCTACTTTCCAGCAAACCCAGATGACAAAATCGCCAGCTTAAAAAGAGAATCCGATCTTGGTCTCAAGCTCCTCGATTCCATTCCTCCCGGTAATATTTCCATGTACCCATTGTAATTTGTCCCTTTGTGAAAGCCCTTTGAAGCTGTTCTTTGTCTTTTAGAGCTTAATACTTATTTGTGCCCTTCTCGTTTTCTGGGTTTTCGATGATATGCTTGTTTGAATGACCTTAGAGCTTCGTTTTGGCTTTACATTGAACTAATATTTACTTGATAGTATCAAATCTGCAACTAGTGGAAGTGTTTTAGGCACTAAAACTTTGAGAGACCCATTACTTGATAGTATCAGAATCTGCCACTAATGGAAGTGTTTTTCGTTTATGCCAATGTATGTGGGAAACCAAAAAGGCTAGTTTGTGGTCGGTGTTATTTGGTTCTTTGGTGCCTAAATGGTTGTCACTGCTTATTTTGTTGTTCTTTGGTTGTATTTGTATCTCATTCCGTTTAAGTCTACAACACTTTGTCCTTTACCAGAGCAAAGGAAACTTCCAGCACAACGTGCAACATACGAATACCTGAGAGGAAAGATATTGGATGTATTACCGGACTATAGAAGAGAAGCAGAGGACCATCTCTCAAAAGCTGTAAGCAACAACGGATTGTAAATTTCAGTAGTTCAGTTTTCTAATGCTCAAGCTGAAGTTCATTTCCTGAAATATATTATTCGACAATGCAGGTTAAGTTGAATCCATCTCTTGCAGATGCTTGGCTATGTTTAGGCAACTGCATTTGGAAGAAGGGAGATCTATCTTCTGCCAAAAACTGCTTCACTCTTGCACTAAGCAAGGTTTTCTTCGATTAGATTTCTGTGGTTTTATCACTTGACCTCTTGATGCACTTTACTGTGAGTTTTATGATAGATACTTATGTTGTGTCTTGTGCAGGGTCCAAATAAACAGATACTTTGTCAATTGTCAATGCTCGAAAGAAAAATGGCTCAAGGCAAACTTTTATTTCTCAACACATTTTTCATGTTGTCTTTATTGACTTGTGCAGCATTATGCTTACTAAATTTCATCTCCTGTTCTAGGTACTGATAATCAGGCAGAACTTGTTGATGAAAGCATTAAACACGCCAAGGAAGCCATATCTTTGGATGTCAAGGATGGGAATTCATGGTGTAAGATCTCGTAATCTGACCATTTAAAAAAGTTCCATCTTCTTCAGCTTTGAGTAGGATTTATACTTGATATATTGTATAGCATATGAAACTTGTATTAGATGTTTGCTAGCCTTCTTCTGGTTGGCTTAGTTTGACACCAGTTGATAAGTTGGTCATTTTTCTTTGGGTTGTATATTGAGATACATTAGTATTTTGTACATACATAATATATATTTTCTGGTGATTCACATAATGCCCTTTCACTTCAATGACTAATTTTTGAGATTTTATTGTTTATTCTGTCTACTAAGATTATCTAACCTTGTTGACAGACAACCTTGGAAATGCATGTCTTACAAGTTTCTTTGTGACTGGAGCTTGGGACCATGCCAAACTTCTGCAGTCTTTGAAGGCATACCAAAATTCTGTAAGTGTGCAAAATAAGAACTTCTCAAGAGATCTGTTTCCTGTTGATGCATCTTTTGTGATTATGGGTGTTCCACTGAGCATGTTTAGGGGAATAATTTATTTATTTATTTTTTCAGGTGCTATAATTTAGGCTTTTTCTTCTTATACGTATGAAAGATGTTCTAATTTTAAATATTTCTTATCAGGAAAAAGATGAGAGAATGAAGTCCAATCCAGACCTATATTTTAACTGTGCCACTGTAAGTACAGTTTGCCTTCTATTTATGTCTGAATTACTCATAAGTTTCTCTAATGTGTTCAGTTTGATGATTCCTTAGTATCTTTCTTTTCTATGAATCAGAATCTAATTTGGTTCAAGACAGAGGGGTGGAGAGAATAGGAAACAATAAAGATAAAATTATTTTCTTTTCCTCTTTTGTTAATAAAGAGGTGATGTATAAATGAAAGATGATGATGATAATGTATAAAAGTCACATGAGTTGCATGACTTAAGTTCATCAAAAAGTACTGCTCAATATGACAATAACCCATGTTGCATACAATTATAACATTGATTTTGTGGTTTCAGGTAAACAAATATCTAGAAAATTATGAAAGGGCCCTTACTGGATTTGAAGCTGCTGCTTTAAAGGATCCTGGTCTCAATGCTACAGAGGAGGTTCAAAAGATTGTTAACCTTCTTGACAAGCTAGATACTTTGTTAAGGGTAATGCATTTCTCGTTGTCAATGTGGTATTTTGTGGTCTTCAATGTGTGTGTGATTTTTTATTCTGTCTTTATAAATAGCATGGTTTACTGGTTGAAAGACACCATTTTGCGGACTGCATTTGTTCAGATTGATGGGAAACCAGGGACTAACAAAAACACATATATCTTGGTAATATTGTGCATAATTAAGTATTTAAAGAGGCGTCCAGTTTAAGGACGCTCAACAGTCAACAGTTTTTCAAAATCTCATATCATCCATATAAGTATATGTGTGTGTGTGTGTGTGTTATCATAAAAGTATAGGTGTGTTTGTATGTGGTTCTTATAAGATTGGTTTTTATAAGATTTTGGTATTATAGGGGGGACATGCTAGAGCTAAACGACTTGCATCTTCAGTGTCATCTCTGGCTGCTGTAAAGTGTATGCTACCTTACCCTTTATTGTATTATAGTTTATGGTGATTTTGAGTTTCAGTGAGTATGCCCAATGGGAATGTACTGATTTTCTTTGCTTGCATGTTCTATAAGTGAATTCCTCACACAGCAGAGCTACTGTAGATCTGCTGTCAGAGGGTCTGAACAAAGCAGTAGCCTTAGTGGGTAAAATTCTATTCTTCATTAAGCATGAAAATGTTGCTCCACTGTAAGTTCTCATACCTTGCATATCTACTTTGAATCCCTAATTTAACTTTTTTACAAGTTTATGCTGCACTTGCTTACATTTTCTTTTCCTAAGATGTGCTATACAAGCAAGAACCTTACATATCTACTGTGAAGTTGTGAAATTTGAAGTGATTGATAAAATGAACTTGCTCTGTGTGTGTGAGAGAGACCGCAGGGTGCGTGTGTATTTTAGTTGTTTTGCATTGCTCTAGACCATTTATCCTCTCATTCTTATTTTTAGGTACTATTTGGCATGTGATTCAGATCAAGTATACTTCGTTCTGTCAGTCTATGGCATTCAGTCTGATTCGGTAAGAGTTAGCAGCTAAAGATTTAAATGATTTCTTTTCTTCTGGGGTGTTTTGGAGGGGAATGGGGAGGGGGCGTTGGGTGTGATAAAAAAGCTTCTTCTTTTTTTCAGTAGCAAATGACTCCTATCCATCAATGTGCTTTCTTTTCATCAGTTCAAGTGACTTAAGAGTTGAACTGAACCTTGTTCTCACAGATCAAAGAAGGAGATCAGCTAATAATATTGGAACCCTTTTATCGTCACATCAATTTTTCTTGGAAAGGAAAGGTACTTCCATAACATAAGTTTGATATTTTTTTTTTTTTGGTTTGATTAATTTAGTAATTAGAATGCTTCAATGCTCCAATATATTATAANAATATAAAAAAAAAAAAAAAAAAGAATGCTTCAATACAGTCTTATTCATGGAATGCCATATTGTTGATTTCTATGAAATACTGTAATAAATATTCGCTCTCTGTGTCTATTGATTAACCAATGAATATTATGATTTATTAATATTGTTCGTCTTCTGTTCTGGTTCCCATGTATATTTGGCCAGTTTTACCAGTTCAAATCATTTCGTGTGGATTTCGTAGAACAATTACTTGTGAATGGAAAGGCTCTTACTCCTCAGCAAGCTGTCCGTACCTCAATTTACGCACACCATAAACCATAAATAGTGGTTTGGAGTGAAATATTTGTGAGTGTACTTTGTCCAGGTTTTGTTCGTCTGCTATTGTTTGTGAATAGATTAGGGGATGAAGAATGAAAAAGTATACGGTTAAAATTTCTTGTCCAAGTGAAATGCCATTAGTACGGTATGAGGGACTTCTCTTTTGGTTGCATATATAGGGATGATCTTTCAACTAAGTATATTCTCGGTGTGAATTTTTGTGATCCCTGATTTTTTCGATATTAAATTAGATACTGTGTAATGTAATGCTCCAATATTTCTCGTTGGTTAGAGATCTACGCCAGCATATTTTTTTTGGCCATTGCAGTATAGCCCTAATTTTGTTCCTTGAATACGTAGCAAATAGAAATCCAGCCTCATCATTACGGAACCAATAAGTTTTGTATTATTTATTTCTAGAAATTTTAAGCTTGTAAAACAGTTGAAACATTTTTCTGCCCAACATTTTGTGCACTAATCCCAATCTCAGATCGAACTTAAAGCCACTGCAGCAATGATCTTGTAAATGTTTTTGAAAACAATGTTTCTATTCTCATAAGGGATATAAAGATGAAAAAACTCTTTATCCCATTCGTCTACTTCCTACATTCGCATGAAGTTTTTGAAAATTTAGTTTCTCACAACTTCCCAAATGTGATTCGCTAAACCATTGTCTGCGGCAGGCAGTTATGAGTCTTATGACCACAAAAAAAAGAAAAAAAAAGCTGTATATGGAAGTTATGAGAATATATGCAATTTTCTATTTGAGGATATTTTAATCATAAAAGATGAGACTAGTAATTTAATAGGCGAGGATGGGTTTTTAAGAAAGAGAGAAAATTATGAGAACAATAGAATATGGGATCCAAAGTATCAATGCCATTGTCTTGTTCATTTTTCACTCTCTCTTGGGGTTGATTCGTTTGCTATCTGGCCAAAAAGAAAAGTCAGTAATAAGATGCTTAAATTTATATCAAGGAAGGAGGTTAGTTAATGATAAAGGTCGACTTATCCCTAAAGTCAGGGTTATCTGCCCTGTATAAGAAGTCAGGGGGTGGAAGCAAAATTAAACCATCCGACTTTCTAATATAAAAGAAGCAGAGTCAAGTGTAAGGCCTAATAAAAGCCATGGAGGAGTCCTTTGCAATGAATGGTGGGGATGGCCTCAACAGCTACACCCAGAATTCCAAGTACCAGGTCTCTATCTATCTCTCCTTTTTCTTTCCCACTAATAACTACGAACTCACTATATTCCAGGAGATTCATATACTAATTTCCCTCAAAATTCAAGATAAATTATGAATTTGATGTTGTTAACAGCAGACTGTGATGGCAGGAAGAGGCATTGGATGAAGCAAAAGTCTTGTTAATAAATAGCATCCAAGAGAAGTTCATAATTCATAACAATTCCAATGCGACTATCCCATTCCCATCAGTATTTAGAATCGCAGACCTGGGATGTTCAGTTGGACCCAACACCTTTTCTTGTGTCCAAACCATCATAGAAGCTGTGGACCTCAAGTTCAAAACTCAGGGCTTGGCTTCCCAATTGCCAGAATTCCATGTCTTCTTCAATGATCATGTTGCAAACGACTTCAACACCTTATTTAAAGCCCTCCCAATTGACAGGACTTACATGGCAGCTGGAGTTCCAGGCTCGTTCCATGGCCGGCTATTTCCCAAGGCCTCAATGAACTTCATGCACTCCTCTTCTGCACTTCACTGGCTCACCAGGGTTCCCCAACAAGTCACTCAAGAAGAGTCTCCGGCATGGAACAGAGGAAGAATTACATATGTGAGTAGCTCCAGTGAAGTTCAAGAGGCTTATACTGCTCAGTTTCTGTCAGACATGGAGGCTTTCTTAGCTGCAAGGTCAGAAGAGTTGGCAGAAGATGGGTTGTTGGCCATTCTCATGCCCTGTCGGCCAGATGCAACCCTCCCTTCAAACTCAGTTCTCATGTTTGCCTTTGAGTGTTTGGCACATGCACTTGCAGATATGGCCAAAGAGGTAAATCTTAAAAGAATCAATATTATTTTCTCTGTTTTTGTGTTTTACTATTGTGACATATTTCCAAGAATTCACATCACTATTAATGTGGCAAAACACTATCAATTAAAATACTCTCTAGCTAGTATACTATTTATCTAATTGTCTGCTCATAATGACTAATCCTGGATTAGTATGTTTTCTTTGATATATGGAGGTTGGTAAATTGCAGGGCATGGTGAGTGAGGCTCTTGTGGACATGTTCAATATACCCATGTACATTCCAAGTGCAACTGAAGTTAAAAGAGGGATGTTGGGTATCAAAATGCTTTTTAGTATTGAGAGGTTAGAGGAAATATACTACCCAACCAAGCTTAATACTCCTGATGACATTCGAATTTCCAGCCTTCATGTAAGAGCTGTTATGGAAGGCATCCTATGCAAGCATTTCGGATACGAACTCATTGATGAAATTTTTAAGAGATATTCTCAGAAGTTGGAAGAATTCTCAAAGACACCTCGTTTTACTGGCATTTCGAAGATGGAAAATTTATTTATGCTTGTTAAGCGCAATGCAGTATGTAAGATGTAGTCAAATGCTGCCAAAGGACTATGCTACTTTATTCTGTCTTCAAACTTCTCCCTTCTTAGAATGGCTTTATTATCTTCAAGGATTTTCTTGTCAAAAAAATTGTTTAATTTCTCACTTTTTTTTTTTTTTTGTAGATTTAAATTTTCTGCTATCTGTTTGTAGATTTATGTATTTGTGTTTCTTAAGGGCAAAATGAATTTTAACGAGTAATTTAAGTCCTGTTTTCATCTGTAATATAGATGAAACAAATATAAAATCTAAAAAGGATGCTAAATGCACCCTAAATTTTTGCTTTTTTTTTTTCCCTTAATTCCATTCATCGTTCTTCACTAGCCCATGGACCACATGGTCATCTTGCCCTGAATTAGATTCGAGTGAAAAACTTGTTATAAACAATCCTTATGGTTTTGACATCCGGTAAGAATCATAATAATTAAGGTCCAAGTTGGTTGTATTATATTGTTTACAATGCAGCCACAAGCGAGTTAGAGTTTTTTCAATATAAATACATAGTTTTTGATGTTTTCAAAAGCAATTATTTGTGTGTACGGGCACATTTGTTAAGTTCATTTTATACTCTTTCTTGGATGTGACTTGATTGTTATCTGACCAACGATTAGTTTAGTACTTAGGTAACATGGGTTTCATGGATGCACTTCTGTCATTTTGTGGTCATTTGATTCTGCCTCGTGTATGCTAGATGCTGGTAGTGATGGAGAAGATTCTCCTCAGAATCAGTCCAAGAGGTTGACTTAGGCCTTTTGAGAATCTATCCTATTCCCATATAACAAGTCATGGGATGGGAGAAAAATGAAGCAATCTGACTCTGTAACACAAGAGAGGCAGAGATTCAAGTATAAGGGGCATGGGGGAGTCCTTTGTAATGAATGGTGGGGATGACCTCAACAGCTACTCCCACAATTCCAAGTACCAGGTCTCAATCTCTCTCTCCTTTTCATTAATAACTGCTAACTCATTCCGGGAGATTTATAAATTCTTTGTTCCTTAAAATTCAAGAAAAATTTTGAATTTATGATGGTGTTAAACAGTCGACTGTGATCACAGGAAGAGGGATCCAATGAAGCAAAGGCCTTGTTAATAAATAGCATCCAAGAAAAGCTCTTAATTCATAACAATTCCAATGCCTCTGTTGCACCAGTATTCAGAATTGCCGATCTTGGATGTTCAGTTGGACCCAACACCTTTACTTGTGTCCAAACCATCATAGAAGCTGTGAAGCTAAAGTTCAACACTCAGGGCTTGGAGTCCCAAGTGCCTGAATTCCATGTCTTCTTCAATGATCATGTTGCAAACGACTTCAACACGCTATTTAAAGCGCTCCCATTTGACAGGACTTACATGGCAGCTGGAGTTCCTGGCTCGTTCCATGGCCAGCTGTTTCCCAAGGGCTCAATGAACTTCATGCACAGCTCTTTTTCACTTCAGTGGCTCACCAGGGTTCCTCAAGAAGTCACTAAAGAAGAGTCTCCGGCATGGAACAAAGGAAGAATTAGCTACCCGAGTAGCTCCAATGAAGTAGGAGAGGCTTATGCTGCTCAGTTTGAGTTGGACATGGAGGCTTTCCTTACTTCAAGGTCAGCAGAGTTGGCAGAGGATGGGTTGTTGGCCATTCTCATGCCCTGCCGGCCAGAGTCAACCCCACCTTCAGAGGCATTTCTAATGCATGTCCTTGAGTGTTTGGGAAATGCAATTGCAGATATGGCTAAAGAGGTACATCTCAAAGAATTAATAACATGATTTTGCTCTGTTTTTGTGTTTTACTATTATGCCGGCCATATTCAAATATTCACATCAATCATAATGTAGCAAAACACTACCAATTAATGCTTTCTACTATAGTATTTGTCTATCTGTGTCTGCTCATTTATTCATAGTGGTATGGAAAAAATTTGGTTTCAATTTCAAATCAGTTATGCCATATCCACTTCAACATATTATATATGAAAGGGCCAAGTCTTAATTGATCATTTTTGACAGGTTAACAACTTAATAAAAGAAAATTGATATATAGAGGTTGGTAAATTGCAGGGCTTGGTGAATGAGGCTCTTTTGGACTCGTTTAATCTACCCATTTACGTTCCAAGTTTCGCTGAAGTTAAACAAGTGGTGTTGGGTATGAAAAACCTCTTTACTATTGAGAGGCTAGAGGAAATATGCTACCAGCCAAATCTTCATACTCCGGATGACTTTCAACTTTGCAGCATTCATATAAGAGCTACACTTGAAGACATCCTATGCAAGCATTTCGGATCCGAGTTCATTGATGAGCTCTTCCAGAGATATACGCAGAAGATAGAAGAATTCTCGAAGACCCCACGAGTTACTTGCTTTGCGAATCTAGAAAATTTATTTATGATTGTTAAGCGCAGCAATGCTGAATTCCATGTGTAGTACTCAAATCAAATGCTGCCAAAGAAGTATGCATGATTCTGCCTTCAAACTTTGAAATGTATTAACAACGCTTGCCATACATAATTTGGTGACTGGCATCTGTTTATATATATGATGTTAAATGAAAGGCGACTAATTTGGGGTATATCTATATAGAGTGGCCGGCCAAATTGCTGGTGTTGATATTTCATATTTAAATTAAAGTGAGCATATATTGTCATTACTCTAAACAATGACGTTGTCGACCAAATGAACTTATCAGCATCATGATTGAGGGGTGAGATCGAGAGGCATGACAACCAAGACCAGATTAATGGCTTTATTATCTCATCTTCTTGTTAGGTGTGAAGACTAGTCTTTTCTTCTGTACATGACCGCGCACAACGTAAGGATTGGAAGGAGGCATAACGCTCCAACAGTCGTTGCATGTAAAAGTTTTCTTTCTTATCATGGTTATTGAGATTTCAATTTAATTGTATATGCATCTTCATCAAGACATCTATCTTCCCATAAACATGAGAGAAATACAAGTAAATCAATAATTAAGAATGAAAAAAATAAAAAATAAAAGGTTATTATATATGTATGGATCGAGCTAGTGTATTTTTTCTGTTCTGTTGGATTCTGCTATTTGTAGGTGTCCTGTCTCTACGGCTACTAGTGCGCCAAATTATGAGAAGGACTCTTTCTCATAATGCTTGCTGCAGTTTCACCACTACCAAGGGACAAAAGTCACAAAACAGAGTGCTCTTTAGCCAGAATATTATAGAAAAAGGGCATTACCTAACAAGTGAAAGTCACCACCTCGGACTTTCACATTTTTGATATCCCTAATTATTCAGAGCCGACTATGATTAATTTCCCACCACCAAATTTCTACACAAATCATCCAACAATACACGGCCATAGCAACACTCATTCAGCATCTCTGTGAAGATATGTTGGATTTTGCAACATTATCCATGAAATTCCCGAGGGTGGCGTGTCAGCTGATAATTGTAACTTGGTTGACTAATCTATCTAAGAAAACTTTTCTTTGTTTCCGTACGAAGTAAAAAAATAAAACTTTCCATCCTTGATAAAGTATATTTTATTTTATAAAAAAATCGTATGTTAATTACAAGATATGACAAATTTTTAATTTAACTAAAAACCATCAAAATTTAATAACTTATTCATAGTTCAGCAAACTTGCTCTCACTAAAGATATATCAGCTTTGGCATAAGAGTAGCTAATTTTCTTTTACCAAGAAGCTTTGAATTGCAAATTTTTTGATTTTTAAGGTCATGACATGTAACAATGTATAGTATATTATATTTGTCCATACAAATCGAATTTGTTATATAATATATTATATTTTTATACCCCTTATATAAGTAGCATAACTTAATATATATTTATTATACTCGTTTATACAGATCGATCGAATTTATGAACTTGTTATTTTGAACAATTCATTAATTGCAAACAATATACACGGGAAAACAGAAAACATAACTTCAACTGAACACTAAATTTTTCCGCTTCATCAACTATGGTATCTATTTTTTTATTGGAATACAAATTTAGTAATACAAGCTAGCTCGAAACCGATTGTGAAGTGATAAAGGAAGGTCGATCCAGTTGAAATGGGCACTTTCAAATGGTTATTTAATTATCATGCCGGTGATCAACATATATACGCGCGCCAGCCACATAAGATCGACTTACTCCAAATAAGGCTGGAGGCGAATGTGAAGGCCTTGTTCCGGTACGGGATTCATACCACCTGCAATCTTGGCGTGAGGGTTTATTACTTCCCATTTGTATTTTGTTACCATATGATGGAGGGAGCACAGAAGTTGGAGTCGAGCATATTCTTTTCCAGGACAAATTCGAGGACCACTCCCAAATGGGATGTTGGAGTAAGCTGGTGGAACTTTTCCATTCTCAAACCTCTCAGGATCAAAATCTTCGGGTGCAACAAAATTCTCAGGGTTTTTATTTGTACTGCTAGCCGACCAATATACCTACAAATATTTAATTAATATTGAATAAAAGTGTTTAATTTGGTCCATAATATATGTATAACTTACCTTCCAGCCTTTTGGAACTGTATAACCTTCATAGGTGAAGTCAGTGATAACCTCTCTGAATGTTCCTTGAAGAGGTGGTACCAATCTCATGACTTCAAGTGCCACCCCCCATGAATATTTCATCTTCTGTATATCATCCCAATTCAGTACCTCCCCTGACTCTTTTGACTTTGCAATCTCCAATTGTTCTGCAGGAGAAAAGACGTTTAATTAATCTTTTGATTCCAAATTATTAGACATCGATATATCAATTTTAATTAGTTACCTGCTCGAACTTTGTCACAGACTTTTGGTCTTTCTCCAAGATACTTGATAAGGAAACTTGTGGCCATGGAAGGTGAGTGAAACCCACCCGCCATCAAACCCATAACTTTATCAGCAACTTCATTCTCCGGAACGAAGCGGCCATTGGGATCTGCGTTAAACAACATGAAGGACAAAATGTCGTGCATTTGTACTCCATTGCTGGCTGCTGCTTTCTTCTCTTTAATCAACAACAGAACCTCCTTCCTCATAGCATCCGCGGCTTTCATGGCGCGACAAAACGTGGTTCCGGGAACATTCACAGGAACCGTATGTAAGCCTGAGGTTATGACATTCATGAGTTGGGCAAACTTGGCAGTACGCTCTTGATTGCCCTGGAGTCCAGTGAAGAAGCGAGCGGAGAGAGTCATGACAAGTAACTGAGCGAGGTGGTACACCTCAACTGTTGTTTTTCCATCCCAGTGAAGCTTCAAATGTTCCTGGATCAGAGAATCCATGGTCTCTATGTACCGAACTAGCGCTTCAGGTTTGAGAAAACCCGGCGCACGGTAGATCTGGACGGCGTCTGCTCGTGGTATGGTGGCAGCGGAAGCAGCTTTTTGGTAGGAAGAACGGAAGAGCTTCTGCATGGAGTGTGGTCGCCATGCAAGGAACAGTTTTTCCTCGTTGGTGGCGATGAATTTGTGGCCTGCAGTGCCACAAAACACGATAGTTGGCTCGCCGAAGATGTTGGTTTTGAACACTTTTGGGGAGTGCTTTTTCATTCTGTCCCCTACGAATTTTTCCTGGGTCTCAGTCATGAAGGCAATAGTTTCGCCGATGATTGGCCATCCAAAACTTCCTGGAGGAAGATTCGTGTTTTTGGAATTGGTTTTAGAGTACTGCTTGAAACCATAAAAGACGAACAGAACAAGAGTAGTGAATAGGGGAATAAGGATTATCGATAAAACTGGATGGAAGATGATATTCTGCTCGTCCATGGTTGATTTGTATTAACTATTAACTAAGTACGTATTAATTAGCAAGGCTAGAGAATATGGATACTAAGGTCGATCTGCCAAGCTTTCCTTTATATAGGGGTTGTATAACATGTGATCAGAACGTAGAGTAGAGTCTTCTCAATATTATAATCTTGCATGCACAGTAATTTATAAGGGTTTTAGCTAATTTTTTTTATAACCAATTGTTTTTAGGATATATACTATTTAGATTATTTCATGGTATCAGATTATGTATACTTATATTAGGCAAAGTGCAGGTAGTATGTGTTTCACGTCACCTAATATGAGTATAAGTTGTTTACGTGTTTGATTTGATGACGCTACACGTGCGGGGGAGTATAAGAATATAAAATGTTATTCCACGTTTAAAAACTATTATATTTTTAGGGATGCGAATTATCCATTTATTTAAAAGGTTTATTTAATTTTTAAGTGAGAATGAATGAAAAAGATGTATTATAATTTATATTTAATTGGTTATATATATTTTTTAATTAATTGCTTATGTATGTTGCTACCATTTAGTTGATGGGTACAAGGTATACTTCTACAATAAACGGAAGTCTTTTCCTCTATACCCTTTCTACATGACTGCGCACAATGTAAGGAGACATAATTGTTGTTTAAAATATTTTACTTTAAGGCATTCTTTGACAAACAACAATGCTATTCTTACCATATTTTTTATATCATCTTACGTGTTATTATTATACTAGCAGGTATTTCTTTATTTTTAGGTTTTTTTTTTTTTAGTGTTCAATGTATTAATGCCACGTAGATTGCCACGTAATATGGTATAAAAATATGGTAAGTGTAACATTATTGTTTTACAAATGATGAGAGATTGAGTTTATAAGATTATTTCAAATTTAATTGTGTTTTAATTGTTGTTAATTAAAAGATATCAGTCTTTTAAAAAAGTATAAAAAACTTGTATAAGACCAATAACTAAAAATAATTATATATAATTAGAAATAAAAGTATATAATAAAAGGTACTGTACGGAGCTAGTGTATTTTTCTCTTTTTTGTTGGATCCCTTTTTGGGAGGTGCGTAGCACATCAGACTGGAAATATTGTACCTGCCCATGTCACCACAGACTTCACCCTTGACTAAAAATGAAATGTAGATGATGAAGTCGATCTATGGATTAATAGTTATACAATAATATAATTGGTCAACGAATTTTATTTTTATACGTATCTCATTCTACATTTCTACCCCACATAAACGACCTTAATGCGTTTGTTTTTGAAATTTTACAAAACAAGAATTCTCTGTCAGAATCAGAACTTTCTTACCATTTCTTACCAGACCTGTATGACTTTTGATCTT